>NEWO01000469.1:85673-129115 GCA_003013225.1 Phalaenopsis aphrodite
AGTGAATCAGAAGTTAAGGACTAATTCAAAAATGAGATTGAAAGTTAATGATCAATCTCAGAAGAGAGGATCGAAAGTTTAGGATCGATCTCAAAAAGAGTGAATCAGAAGTTAAGGACTGATTCTAAAATAAGAATTAAATTTAATGATCAATCTCAAAAGAGAGGATTGGAAGTTAAAGACCGATCTCGAAAAGAGTGAATCATAAGTTAAGGACTGATTCTAAAATGATAATTAAAAGTTAATGATCAATCTCAAAAGAGAGGATCAAGAGTTAAGGACTGATCTCAAAAAGAGTGAATCAGAATTTAAGGGTTGATTCTAAAATGAGAATTGAAAGTTAAAGATCAATCTCAAAAGAGAGGATAAGAAGTTAAGGACCGATCTCGAAAAGAGTGAATCAGAAGTTAAGGACTGATTCTAATATGAGAATTGAAAGTTAATTATCAATCTAAAAAGAGAGTTGGAAGTTAAGGACCGACCTCGAAAGAAGTAAATCAGAAATTAAGGACTGATTCGAAAATGAGAATTGAAAGTTAATGATCAATCTCAAAAGAGAAAATCAGAAGCTAAGAATTGATCTAAAAAAAATGAATTAAAAGTTAAGGACTGGTTCTAAAATGAAAATTTAAATTTAATGATCAATCTCAAAAGAAAGGATTGGAAGTTAAGGACCGATCTCAAAAAGAGTGAATCGTAAGTTAAAGACTGGTTCTAAAATGAGAATTGAAAGTTAATGATCAATCTCAAAAGAGAAGATCGAAAGTTAAAGACTGATCTTGAAAAAGTGAA
Organism: Phalaenopsis aphrodite; assembly: GCA_003013225.1. NCBI lineage: Eukaryota > Viridiplantae > Streptophyta > Magnoliopsida > Asparagales > Orchidaceae > Phalaenopsis > Phalaenopsis aphrodite. Next base: position 86,466 of record NEWO01000469.1, read on the forward strand.
TAAAAAATTATGGATTGATTCAAAAATGAGAGTTGAAAGTTAATGATCAATCTCAAAAGAGATCAGAAGTTAAGGACCGGTCTTGAAAAGAGTGAATCAGAAGTTAAAAACTGATTCTAAAATGAGAATTGAAAGTTAATGATCAATCTCAAAAGAGAGTCAGAAGTTAAGGGCCAACCTCGAAAGAAGTGAATCAGAAATTAAGGACTGATTCAAAAATGAGAATTGAAAGTTAATGATTAATCTCAAAAGAGAGTCGGAAGTTAAGGACCGACCTTCAAAGAAGTGAATCAGAAATTAAGGACTGATTCAAAAATGAGAATGACGGTGTTGAATCCAAAAATATATGTCGTATGTAAAGGTTTACATTATTGAAGAAGATTTGTGAAATTTTGTGAGGTTTTGTGTGGAATGTGAAACTCTGCAAGGATGTTAAGAGAATTAGTGCAGACAAAGACAATTGTGCTGCGCGAGCAAAGAGTATGAGACCTCGAAATCAAGAGAATCAAATCAACAGATTTATTTTATTTTCTTGTTCTTTTTATCATGTTTAATTTTTAAGATATGTTTTCCAAAATTTAATTTTAGTTGGTTGATTTTTTTTCAAAAGAGAGTTATTTTATTGTTTGTTTTCTATTTTTATTTAAATTTTATTATCATTAAGTTTTTTTTTTTGTTCTTTCTTCTTTATAATATCGAACCAATGCATGATTTGTGGCTTTTATCCATCGCACAAAGAGGCAATTGACAAAAATATAAATTTCTTAAAGAAACTTCATTAATCTGTTCCAATAAATGTTACAGATTGAATGTAGGCCAAAACCTCAAAAAGTACAATATGCTAACTGCATCAAAGTATATCCACAAATGTTCCATGTCAAGTATATATCATAGGTTGAGCATGTATAATACATATCATATATGTTGTAATGTAGTGCAGCAAATCGGACAGGAATCCTCTGAATGTCTATCTCTGACGGGGCAAACTCCTGATCGAGCTAACTTTCTAAGTCACGCTCCAAGACAAGAGTTTCCTTTGCATGTGCTTAGAGGTTCAACCCTTTAATAGCGTACGGTAGCATTTCCTCTAATTCTGGATCTGGTTGAAATCCATATGGCATTTTACTGTTGTCCATTCGTCGAAAGGTCACAGACACCCTACGGTGTCGCACCCCTGGAATACAGTATTTGGCGATGTCCACCCCATTTCCTTTAAGGACTAGCACTGAACCAACAGGCAGCAGAATTTCTATAGATCCTCTGAATTCATCAGGACCAATGACATCAATTTCTTTTCCAATTAAGATGTTTCTTTTGCTCATGAATGAGACCATGCAGAAAGGCCTCACGAAGTCATGATGATCAATGTGCGGAGGTATGCAGTCTTCTTCATCATATTTTTTAATGATGCAACTGTTAGGGATGCAGCTAGCTGGCAGTATACTCCAACTGACCATTCTTTTAATCATCCACTTTAACATTGGAGGTAGTGGATCCACCTGATCTTGTCTGAGAATCCCAGGAGGATTGTTAATCATTGGTGAAGTTGTAGCATCAGCCACACTAGATAGTGATCCTCCCCTTTTCTCGCATTCACTTTCTTGGCTCGGAATAGTTTCCATAAGTAGGCATGCTCGACCTCTATCTCTCAGGTCAAAAATGTAGTCGAGAATGTTTCGTTCATCACTTTTTGAGAAGACACTGGTGATTAATTCAAATCCCTCTAATATATTGATGAACCTCCCTTGCACTTCTTGGTAGAACTCAAAGTTCCTTTTGTTTACTTTGCTTGTTCTGTAGTATTCTGTCGTACTAAAAATCGACAGCTGTCGAGGATATTCCCTCATTTCAATGTCGTTGGTAACCCAAGCTGGTGTTGATTCTAGCGCTAACGGAATGTGTGACTCGGCATCCAAAGGGACATATGGCTCTGGACTCTACAGGATATATTGATATGTTCTCAGCGGGACATATGACTCCCCCATCAGGCTATCAGTGGTCTGAGACCCATCATCGGTATATGTGTATTCTTATAAGGTGTTGTAGTGTTGTAAGTGTAGGACATTCGCACAGGTATTTTGACGTTGCAAGTCGGGCAATCCGTACAAAGAACATCTGAAGCTGGTGGTATTTCCGGCTCCGTAACAAACCTGAACTTCTCATTTGTAGTAGGCAAGCTGGAAGAGGTTTCTCCCATGCCAGGATCATAAATGTTCTCTTCAGAAATAGGGGTTAGTAAATTCTCTACCTTTTTCTGGCGTCTTCTTTTTTCTCATAAGAAAACCCTCTGCTTTCGGCGGCTAGCATTTCTGGGTTGAGTTCTTCGTAGCGGCGTGTCTGGAAGTCTTCCATTATCGACAGCGACTAGGCCTCCGGTCAGTGTAGCTATCATGGATAGTAGGCGATTGGTCCCCTTCATCGGGCCTTGCTGTGCTATCACATTATTTCTCCCCAGTGATGAATTGTCTTTGGTGTTCAACCTTAGCAGTGAGGGCAGCCCTTCTTTTTCTCATTGGTTAATGAAATCCATTAGAGGCCCCTCATAATCCATGTAAACTTGACTAAATTTCATGTCAAAGTCTATAGTGTCGCCCTGCGGCTCCATCTCCTCATTCATTTCAGCCATCTTTAAAGGCAAAGGTCAGCCTTTGGCCTGACATTTCTCTGCAGACGATGGGAAAATGTCAGTGAGCTGAAACTTATCATGAACAAGAACAAAACAAAGTATTTATTAAAGGAAATTTTAGTTTATTTTGGTGTATAAGTCATTTATTTATGTATGCATTTTGTTTAATTTAGTAGGATATTAGGTTTAAAAAGAGAAAATTGAAGTGTGTAAATTTCAAATTTTTTATTATGTTGAGGCTAATTTTGTTACAAAATTTTTGGACCAGGTCACTGACATTTGGCCATATAGATAACCCCAAAACAATCCAAATTTCAAAATTTCAAATCAAGTAAAGGCAAGCAATGTCAGGTTGCGTAGTATGTCTTCAGGTATCGTCTAATAATTGGTAGCATGGGTCTTTCACCCCATAAATATACTAACTAGTAGGCTCCTCCTATGTAGACCATTTCAACAACAAATGGTCTCTCCCAAGTTGACTTGAATTTTTCACCTATCTTGCGACGTGCAAGAATAGGCCTTTTGAGCACAAGGATGAGGTCGCCAACTTTGAATGTCCTTGAGCGAACCAATTTGTATTGAGCTTGTACCATCTTTTCTTGGTAAAGTTCTAAGTGTTGTTGTGCTTCAAGTTGTTTTCCTTCAAGACTCTCTAGTTCTTCAAGTTTGACTTTGTCACTTTCTTGTGTTGTGAGTTGGTTGGCAACAGTGACTTTGAAAGATGGGTTCTGAATTTCTAGAGGTAGCACGGTCTCGAACTCGTACACAAGCATGTACACTGAGTGGGAGTCCTGAACGTTGTTCGGTAGGCCCACAAGACTTCTAACAATTTGTTGGGCCAATCCCTTTTCTTTTCGTCCAATGTTTTCTTCAAAATCTGTACCAATGTCTTGTTGAAGGCTCCAATCAGGCCATTTGCTCTAGAATAGTAAATCATAGAGTATTTTCAATATATTCCGTGTCTTTTGATGAAATTATTGATTTTTGTGGTTTTAAAAGCTATCCCATTGTCGAAAATTATTCTTCGTGGTACCCTGAAATGGTAGATGATTTGGCTTTTGAAGAATTGAAAGACATGTTGTGTCGTAACCTCTCGTAATGGTGCTGCTTTTGCCCATTTAGAGAAGTAATCTATAGCGGCAAGTATAAACTTGTGTCCTTTGGAAGATAGAGGGTCTATCAGACTTACTATGTCAGTGCCCCAACACTCGAATGTTCATGAGGCAAAGGTCGGGTGTAGCACATTCGGCGGTTGGTGTAAGACCATCCCATGCACCTGACACTGATGACATCTTCTAGCTGAATCCATACAGTCGGACATCAGCGCTAACCAATAATATCTGAGTCTTTTGATCTTCAGTTTCATCTTTGGTCCTTACTGGTGAGTGCCACATAATCCAGCACGTACTTCTTTAATAATATTATGTGCTTTAGATTTGCTTAAACATCATAGCCACATCTAGTCGAATGATCTCCTATAGAGGACATCGTCTATTAGAGCGTATGACATGGCCCTTTTTGTATTGTGATGTGCTTCAAACTTGTCTTCTGGTAGCCTTACAGTATGCAAATATTATATTAATGGCTTGCGCCCATCTTCATTGATATCTGCAACCGCATTTATTACTTCTTCTTTTCTCAGCTTGTGTAAATTTTCAAGGTTGATTCAAGACAAAATTTGTTTTCCTTGTACTATGATTTCAATGGAATCCTCCGGGGGACACACCAGCTCCTTAGCGAGTTTTGCTAGAGCGTTGGCATGGGCATTATCTCTCCAAGGAATCTGGTAGAAAGTCTCATTGAGGATCTGCTCCAGCAGCTTCATCATGTATTAATGGTATTTTGCTAGTCGTGGTTTCAAAATTTTGTATTGTCCAGCAAGTTCCAGCGACTTGCTGGATGATGTCGCCATAAATGACAATGTTTGTTATATCTATTGAGATTGCTAATTCTAATCCAGTGATTAAGGCATCATATTTTGCTTCATTGTTGGTACACGACTCTATCAGGTGGTATGAGAACCTCAACTACCCTTATCTGGCGTGATAATGATCAAACTGATCCCTAATTTTCCAAGTATGACTGTGTCTGATCCTTTATCTTTTTTGGTTGATGAAGCACCGTCAAAGTACATTTTCCAGCGTTGTGCACTAGAGAATTCCGTTTGTAGTATCTGCTCATTTGGTTGTTCGTTGTTGAGAGGGGACCAAACTGACAGTGGCTGTGCGGCGAGAAAGTCTGCTAGAATTTGTCCCTTGCTAGCACGGAGGGGAACAAAAGTATATCAAATTGCTATAAGATCATTGACCATCTTTCTAGATGTCTAGAGAGTGTTGGTCGGGTCATCAAATATTGCAACAGGTTAACCTTTGAAATTAGGGTAATCTTATGAGAAAGCATGTAATGTCTAAGGTTTTGGGCGGCAAAAACTAACGTCAGACAATGCTTCTAGATAAGCGGAAACCTTATCTCCATCGGTATTAGATGACGAATCAAGTAGTAGAGTTTTTTTTCTTTACCCTCATCATTGACTTGGGTTAAGTTTCCTTCGAGAGAATCATATAAGGACGCAGTATAAAGTATCAATGGCTTCGCTGGAATATAAGCTGCCAAAATATGAGGTGTCATTAAATATTGCTTAACGTCTGTAAAGGCCCGCTGGCATTTCTCTTCCCAAATGAATTTGACATCCTTTTTAATTAATGTCGAGAAGGGCTGACACCTACCTGAGAGATTAGAAGTAAAGCGTCTCAGATATGCCAACTTCTCTTAGAAGGAATGTTGTTGTTTTAAGGTTTTAGGAGGAGGAATTTTAAGATAGCTTTAATCTTATCTGGGTCGATCTTAATTCCCCGATGATGGACAACAAATTCTAGAAATATTCCGGAGGTAACGCCAAAGCTGCACTTTAAGGGATTAATTTTAAGGTCATATAGTCGTAACCATTTAAACACGGTCCTCAAATCGTACAAATGATCTATTTTTTGCTTGTTCTTTATGAACAAATTATGCACGTAGCATTTCACTTGATTGTGAAGGAGATCGTCAAAAATCTTTGTCATAGCTCATTAGTATGTTGCTCCAGCGTTCTTCAATCCAAACGACATCACTATGTAGCAAAAAATCTCGATCGGTGTTCTGAAGGTTGTAAGTGCTGCATCCTCAGGAGCCATCTTGATTTGGTTGTATCCTGACGATCCGTCCATAAAAGAGAAGATTTCATGTGTAGAACCGATATCCAACATCATTTAGTAATCGCTAAAGTGGACTTGAATGGCTTCCTCTTTGTGATTTTTTTAGATCTTCATTTTTATTTGTTGTATTTTTACGAGAGAAGATAGTTTTCTTTGGATACACGTAGTAGGCAACATCTTCATGAATGCCAAATTCATGAACTGAAAACTGCTATAGATCTCCCTTGATGCAATGTTCTTGTCCTTTTTTATAGTACTTGATGCATTAGTGTAGAGACGACAAAATCATGTTGTGTTCATGAATCCATGGCCGACCGAATAGAGCGTTGAAAGAGGTCTCGGTATTGATGATATGAAACTTGGCGGTTGTTGCTAGTTCTCCAACCTCATAAGCAATGTAATGGATCCAATGGCCCTCTCACCGTTTTGGTTGAATCCTCTTAGCATTATTTTATTGGTTGTAAGCTCCTGAGCCTAAATGTACAAATAGGCTAATGTCCGTAGACTCATCAAGTTTAAGGATGGTCTTGGATCTACTAAAACTCTGGACAACACAAATATGTCGATGTTAACAGAGATATAGAGTGGACGAGTGTGGTCAGTGGTACCGAGCAACAAGTATTCATCTGTGAAGGTTACCCTAGACTGTTCTTTCAATGAACAAACTTCATTCAAGGGTGTGCTGGCCAACTGGGCTATGCAAACCTTTGGGTCAAGCAAAGCTGTAACCAAAGACTCTCTCATCTCTTTTGATAGGATCAGAGCGTCGCAGATGCTTAATCGGGTCAACAACTTCCTAAGATAAGCTAGCACGTTGTAATCCACTTTGTATGATCCTCCAATTTTTCTCTTGGTTGTGTGGTTCTTCCACTGGTGGAGGTGGAGGTAGCTCTTCTCGAGTTAATATCTATTTTCCTTTATCGGCTGGAGCTGTTCTCGGGGTAACACTCTCCCATTCCTTAAGTTCACTTATGTAATTTCTTATTCTAGAGATATTATTGTCGAATCTTCCGGTGTTTTTTCTTTGTCAGAAAGATCTAGGTTGATGGCAAGCGGTGCACCATGGTGCTCGAGAATTTGTTCCTCACTCCCGGTGCTGTCGTAAGAGGTATTGTCAATGTCTTCTTTGGTCTTGTTAGCGAGTTCATCAGACTCAATTATGATTTGAGGATCATTTTTGGAATCGAGATTGAAGCTAGATTGGTTATAATCAGTTACGTTATCACCAGAAATAGTTAAAACGTAGCTGAAATCACAATCATTATATTCATAAGACCCTGGAGGGGTAAAAAGATAATCATACAATGTCATGGGTTCAAGGATTTTCTTCCCCAAATTCGAGACAACCAATCTAGTAGAGGCAGCCCCTATCCTACCCCCCGTGCTTTCAATCATTGTGGTAGTGTTTTTCTTTTTCTTTGTCTTTGACGATGATGGATCTTGTGGTGAAATCTTCATCTCGGGCTTGACAGGCTGAACATTCTGAACGGAAGTTTGTTGTCACGCATTCTGGATTTGGTTTAATATTTTTTTGGATGATTTGCTCCAAACTTCATTCCATTCATTTTTTCCGGTGTGTGCGGAAGATTGTTTCGATGAATCATGTATTTGGTTTAGGACCCCCTTGAGCTTGTCCCAAGTCGTACTCCATCCATCTTCTCGAGTATATAGATCAATTGAGGAGATTGATTTGGCCAAAATCATATTTATGGAACTTTTTCAAGTTCTTTCAAATATTCCTTCGGGATCATTATATTCCCTTCTTTGAGGTTCTTTTCGAGCCAATCCTTAAAGATGAAACATTCTTCTATGGTGTGCCCAAGCAACTTGTGGTACGTGCAATAATTTGGTTGATCTTTCATATTAACCTCTTCGGGTTTCTTTGGCTCTGGTAGTCTGAACTCAAGCTTCTTCATCAGACTTCTGAACATTTTGGATATGGCTTCATCTTTGAAACAATACACAATTTTTTGTCGTTCTGCCAGAGATATTCTCTTATTCCCTGTTCGAGGTGATCTTTCTTGAGGCGGTCGCTTGGTGGACTAGCTATTTTGTTTCTGAGCCTGATGTGATGAAGATTGATGAGGATTTTCTGCATATATCTTCATCGTTTATTTTGCTTTGTCGACAGTCGCTACTATTCCTAACTTCTTTTCAAACACTCAGGTTGCCTTAGACTTCTCATGTGAATCCATATGTTTGATTTCTTCTTGAAGATTGTTGGCTTTACTAAGTAGCTTCTCGAAGGATTTGGTGGTGAGTCCCTTGAGCATGAAAGCTACTGGCCCATGAATTGTTTTGAGTAAAATCTCAATTGCATGATGTTTTTTGTAGCTGAGGTTCACACTTCATGCTAAGGTTTTTCCACCTCAAAATATAATCCACCAAAGTTTCATTGGGCTTTTGCTTTTCCATCATGAGCTCTCCTATAGACACATGATGTTGCGCTCCGACAAATCTTTTCACAAATAATTGTTCCAACTAGGCAAATGTCTTACCTGATCCGTTGGGTAAATCAGCATACCAATCAAAGGAAATGCCTCACAAGCTGCTGACTAACTTTTGGAAGAGTAAAGCTTTGCTATTTCTTGTATTACCACAACTGACTCGAAGTATGCTATATGTTATCTGGGATTTCCAGTCCCATCAAATATCTTAAAGTTTGGGGCCACAAAACCGGCATTGAATTCCTCTGGATAGGGTCTACCTTTTAAAATTAATGCACCACCCATGGATTGGGTTAAGGCCTCTCGAACCTACTTAACCATTTGTTTAAATTCCTTCTCTGGCATGGCACTTGATGGAGAATCTTTCTTTTGTTGCTCATCTCTGTTGGCTGAGGCAACTTCTCTTTTTTCATCTGTAATATGTATAATTTCTGCTTGGTTGACCTCTGGAGAAGCTAACTATGGAGGTTGAGATTGTCCTTGAATTGTCGCAATAGCAGTCATGACTGCGACCATCTCTTTTGATCTTTTCTCAAGTTTGCTGACTTGCTCATCCCTTAAGAAGATTTCCCTACGCAGCTCATCTACGACGTTCTCTTCGACGAGATGTTGAACCTCACACGCAGGTGTAGCAGCTCTGGTTTTGATAACATGGACATCCATGAAATCTTCTTTGAGGTAATCATTATAGTCAAAGTCTTCATCATCATCAATGGAGACTCCGTGTACCCGAGCCAACTCGGAAATCTCAACTCAGAGCTTTTCAACTTTTTCTTCTATTATTGATTCCTGAATTGCTTTAAGATCTGGAGGACCCTNGAGACGAAGCGTCTCAGCAGGAACATCAGTATGTCAAAGAGAAGTATGCTCCCCATGGTGCAGACCAACTAGAGTACCATGCAATTTCCTCATTTCAACTCAGAGCTTTTCAACTTTTTCTTCTATTATTGATTCCTGAATTGCTTTAAGATCTGGAGGACCCTACCGGACCTCCTCCTCTTGTTCTTCCATCTCGCTGGCAATTGCTGCTATAATGTCAGATACTTCAGACCCTGTTCATTCCAGATCTTCCCCTACGGGCTCACTAGACTGTATCAGTACAATGACCTTGGGTATCCACACCTTCTTTTTTGACGGAGATGTCTTGAGACGAAGCGTCTCAGCAGGAACATCAGTATGTCAAAGAGAAGTATGCTCCCCATGGTGCAGACCAACTAGAGTACCATGCAATTTCCTCATTTTTTTTCCTTTGAAACATTAGGAATGTCTTTGAACTGGGTGATTGATAGGATTCTCGGACCCAGTCTTGACTTAACCGCTCAACGACATGTGGTCCTATTAGCTGTAGAATCAGTGGTAATTATGGCGGTATCAACTCTGCTTCCTAAGTGAAACTAGACATAGAGCGAGTAGGTAAATTTTCAGTTGACTTTTGAGATCATTTAGCATATCTGACATCCTTTGAAATCTCTTTCTTCATTCAAGGGGATATTGCATGCCCTACTCATTTAAATAATTCATTGACTGAACAACCGTCTTTAGCAGCAGCTGGCCTCTGAAAAATTGAACTGACTCGGGTGATAGAAGCAGGCTTCTTCCTCTCCTCACCTTGTCCATGAAGCGATGGTAATGCGGCGGTGATTTTTTGGATACTCTCATATCCATTGGTATCCATTAAAGGATAAAATCTACTTCCTTGCATAAGAGGATAGGTTTTCAGTAATTTTGATTCATCCTGGTGGAGATCTTCCTTAACGAGTATCTCCTCAGGAGCCTGGGCTTTAGTGGCTCTCCGAACTCTTCTGTTGCGGTTTCTCCTTTGAGTTCGGGTTAGTGGTGCAGTTTTTGAACTTGATCCAATTTTGAACACTGATGTTAGGACAGCTAATCCCTCAGTCGGATCTTTAATGATCGTTACTTCTTTCCCCTTAGCAGCGACGGGAACAGCAGGCTTGGTAGTTGCCACAGTGGCAACAGGAGTATTGGCCTTCTTATAAGAAGGGAAGTCCTAAAGACAGTTCAGGTTGAACTCAGCAGATGACACCTAAACTTCTAGAGCGGTGACTTTCATCACGACGAACAACGCCTTCCCGAGGATAACCTCGAGGTCTTCAAATCTGGCTCCAAACTTAATTGTAGGAGTAACATTGTGAGCTTCATGGCTTTTCGGCAAGTTGCAATAAAAAGTCAATGTTGGATAGGCCATCATAATAGCTTTAGAACAGAAAGCTCTGGGGTTAGTTATATAGCCAAAACATTGTAATCTTAGCGCAAGCACTGAAAATTAACAAAGGTTGATCTGTAGACCGGGTAGGTCTTAGTTTGTGGGAATTTAAAATTTTTTAGTAAAAGGTAATTTAAAAGTAGAAAAATTTAATTAATTTTGAAACGCACGTAGTACAACAGAATTTGATTTAATTTACAAAATAGCAATTTAAAGTTGAAAGGGAGATGTGATGTGTTTTAGGACCTAGTGTGGGACCCATTTATCAACACACAATGCCCAGGTAGAACTAGTCTACCAACACACCTATTGAGGTTTCATTCCCACATGAAGATTAAAAGAGTCTTTAATGGCCTCCTGAACCCCTCTGTTCAAAGCTGATTGAACAGACAATCCTGAAGTCCAAAGAGTTGGTCGTACTTTCCCAAGACAGAAATGGGTAAAGTATGTCAACGGAAGAAGAGTGATCTAGTCCAAGAGAGACATGGACACATCACCGATGTGTGAAGATAATATTTCCTTATTTAATGCAGAGAAAAGCTTGTCCCCAGTGGAGTTGCCAGAAGTTGTCGGTAGTATTTTGGTTGGAGGAGTTGCCCGTTAGAAGCATTTAGTCACCGGAATCGAAATTCCGTCGTCCGCTTCAAAAGGACATTTTAATTTCCATATATATAGTTTAGAAAAATATGAAAACAAAATGACCCCATATTTTTTATAGTTTAAATGAAAGAGCACTGTACCTCATATCTTGTATCTATCCCGAAGGATAAACACAAGATTTGAGGATGAGGCTCGATCAAATAAACTAATAAATATATGATGTCTGTTTGGTCCACGAAATTTTTTTATTTGCCGAAAATTTTTCCTATTTAATATGAAGAACTAAATAGGGTTTATATTAAGCTTGGTTCAGACGAGCTTCCTATAAGGGCAAGCCCCTATAGTTAATTACATAAAAAATGGCAGAAGTCATATAAGAAAAATCTTGATAAAAGTTAGGAAATATTATCTTCAAGAATTTCAAAAGGATAGAACTTTTCAATGAGATCAGACATAGAGGCGTGAAAAAGGATTCGCTCAAATTTAGAGAATTTTTTTTAGAATCCAAAAGAGGAATAACTAGGGGATGTCATGGATCTAAAGGAGAACCTCGGTGACTTCCCAATCTATCCTATGGTTTGGCTTTAATTTTGAGGAGACATATTTAGGTGTTTCATCCTGTCAATTTTATTTAATTAGAGCTTCAATTGTGTGAAATGATCACACAAATAGCCTAGAAGATGTGAGGACTTAGGTCACGATGGACGACAACCTCAAAATCCTAATGCAAGTTAGGGCTTAAATTGCACAACATGGTTGTGCAAAGGAATAAAGATAAGGTGAGGATTTATGTTCCATAAGCAGACAACCTCGAAATCCTATGGCTTGATTGTTTAATAATAAGGAAAGAAGTTGGTTTAATTGGGGAAGACATGTTTTGCTGTTGAAGATGGTCGTGCTTCCCACCATGGTAGCTCTATGCTCCTTGCCATGACGAGTTTAAGCTTTCTAGGGTGTCAAGTTATGATGTCAAATCAAATGGTCCTACGGTTGAAGTTCTTTAAATTTTATGGGGCATATTAAATTTGATTAGAGCGACATCGGTTAGGATCCTACAATTACCTCGTTCCGGCACCACTATTTTCTATTGGATTTTCTTAGTCCAAGTAAATTTACTAAACTCAACTTAATGAGTTCTATAAATTCATTTAGACCATGGGAAACCTCGTTAGCAACCGTAGGTTACCTCCTCCGAGGGATTCCCGATCATCATATAGAAACTTCTTAATTTAGTTTTAATTGTAGTTTTTGTAATGTTTGTGATTAAATTTTGAATTGTTTTATATTTTGAATGTTTTGGAGGTGATTTTTACCTTGGTTGATTTTAATTTTGGTTATGGGTTTTGGTTTTCATTTTTGTTTTGTGGCTATCCTAACAGTTTTAGTTTTCATGCAGGGTGACAATGTTATTTAGTATGCAAGTTTTGTAAGCATAAAAAGAACATTCGACATTGTAAACTATAAAAAGGGTACCTAGCGAGTCTTCTCATTCCACCACCTGAAACTCAAAATGCATGTGAGAGCATTTTATATAAAGCAAAAAAGTAAGGTTTTAGTGATTTACTCAACCCTAGGTCCTATCTTGGTGGGTCCCTATTGATTTGGTTAAGGAGGATTTTTTAGTTAAGCAAAACATATTAACTTTATTAGATCTCCAAGGTATCCAAAAGATCAGGAGAAAGACGAAGGTCTTTGTTTCTCTCTCACTATCTGGTGAAAAGTCTCGAACTCTTTTTGAACTTATTATATTGCTTAATAACTCATCGTTTAATGCTTAATGAACATTGATGTTTCAATTATTGCTATGAGTAGGGTAATTATCACTTATAATTTAATTTGAGGATTATGTGGGTGAAGTCCCTTAAAGGGGCAAGTTAATGTTGTCAAGACACTTAGCCAACTTTTTAATTTAGGCTTATAGTGTTTTAAAGATTTTCAATTTTAATTATGTTTACTTTTCTAATCCTCATTTAATCAGATTTGATTTAGCTTAGGTCACTACTAAGCCCTTTAGAGTTTTGATTGATGTCTTAGTTATATTTTGAAAGAGATTGAATTTTTAGGTAGCGATGATTCATTATCAAAATTTTTAAAAGTCATTTTGAATCATTAAATAGGAGTATCAAATTAGTGAGTTATTAACACCCAAAACCATACCCCTGAGTCTAGGATCATTTAATTTGATAGACTCACAAAATTTGTTAATTTAATGAAATTATAAATTTATCCTTTAATTAATAAAAATGAGATTGGTTTCTACCAAGTAATCTCATTGTGTTTCAATCATCCAAATATGTTGATTAGGATCAGAGGTTAGCCATTCACCTTTCTTGAATTTAGCATAAATGTTAATTAAGGCTAAATTTCTAAAATTACACTTTTGCCCCTAAGGCTCTAATACTTCATAATTCATCAAATTTAATTCAAATGACCTTGGAACTTTTATCCCGCCTCACTCATGGATCAATTAAGATATCAACAGAGAAAATGTGATTTTCAAATTGTAATTTAATTTATATATTTATTTATACGAATAAATAGGATTTTTCAAAGAAAAATCCATAACTTGACCAAGGAAAATCCTAATCCCTTGAAATTTTTTCTTCAAGTATACTTGGACTAGGGAACTCTTGGGACCAAGTTTCATGATTTTTTGAGTTTTATTTAAATTATTAGAATTATTTTAATTTTTGGACAATTTATTAATTATAAAATATTTTAAATGTGGAAATATAAGTTTTATATTTTCATTAAATCACTCTAAGGTCAATGAACTCAGAGAAACAAATTTCTTTTTTTTTGAGTTGTTGGAATTATTATAGTGAAAATCCATTTTTAGCCTTTAAAATTATTTTAAGCTTCAAAATTCAATATCTTCCCTTAAAAAATTATAAAAAATATTCCAATTGTTCCTAAACATTTTTATGAATTTTATTATTTTTGTGATTTTTATTATTTTCTTATTATTTAAATATTAAAAATAGGCTAAAAATGAAGTTTTTATTTTACTTGCCATTTGATTTTTAGAAAATTTCTCTTATCACAGAGAACTCCAAAAAAAATTCCTATAATTTTTTGAGTTAAATTTTAATTATCAAAAATAATTTGTGTTAAAAAAGACACTTAACTTAGAAAATCATTTTCAGTTATCAAATGAGCTCCAAATACTTTGAATTTTTTTATGGGGAGTTCTCTGAACTTCATATTATAGTGGAGAGTTAAAATTAATTTATTTAGATGTTTGACTTTCCAAAATTAATTTTCTGTGTTTTAGGGTTTTGTGCAAATTAGGTGTATTCTTAATGACTTAGCTCGTGAAACATTTTCCAAAGGATTCTCTGGTCATGGCAAACCTTCCAAATTATTTTTGGAATTCTTAAAGAAACATGATAATTATTATGATTAATTTATGCAAATAATAAACATAAATTTGAAAAAAAATAGATCTCTGTCTAGAGATCTCCTTTGACTTTGGAAAAATCAGAGAATGTTCTCTAACACAAAGGCAAAAACATGCCAAAATTTCAAGTCATAGTGAAATGTCTACATGGATAGAGAATCAAAAGAATCAAAATAGTATTTAATTTATTAAAAATAAAATATGCATTACATAAACTTCAAGTTATTTCCATATTGTTCTCCTCTGTTCATTTAGCAAGAGGGTATTTTTATTTTTTTGGAGATTTTCCTACACCAAGATATGGATTTTTTAAGTTAGGGATCATTTTTTTATTTATTTAATTCCCAATTTATCTACTTAAACACGTGGCGGCACCTCATCTTAGGTGTCTCTGAAGCTCCACGCAGTGTCCTTTGGTTCGGCGCCGCCATCCACCTCTGCGTTGACTCGATCCATGTTTCATGTAAGAAGGCATTGTCTCGCTAGATCACGTCCGTTGAAGAGATAAATGTGCAATCGAACGGCTCCCCATCATCATCCCCAATGCCTTAGCTCGAGGACCATCCATTTTCAAAGCTTAAGATCTCACTCATTTCTTAACCAAATTAAGTACGGTTTGTTTATAAATACTCTTCTAGGTGTGACGAACACATCCATACAGTAGTTATGCCATTAAATTATCTCTAATCAAATGGAAGATTAAAACAAGCTCGGTAAGAGGGAGAGTTCAATACCTTTGCTTTAAGAAAGGAAGCTTCGATCAGAAGTGCTCGATACGTTTGTGGAGGTCCAAGGAGGCTAGGGATTGAACCTCTTGCTATGATGAAGGGTCTAGATATGAATTTGACCAAGCTCAATTTTAGCAGTTAGTCTAGAGCTATGTTAGGGGATTTGTATGAGGGAGATTTGATGGTGCTTTTTCTTATTTCACTGTGGTGATGGTGTGGGTGAGTTTAATTTGACTTTGGTGGAATATAGAAGTGTGGAGAGCTTTGTCCTGTCTCCGACAAGGTTTTGAGCTCAAAAATTGAACTCCGGCAAGAGGTTTTAGGGCAATGTTGTGTTTAGGTTGCACTGTAGAGGTCTCAAGGAAGCTTAGGGAGTAATTTCAGAGGGTATCCTTAAGAAATTTTCAACATCCCCCTTTATGACCATGGAGGTGAGGTTTTATAAAATTGGCTTAAGGTGGCTGCCATGGCCAATTGGGGGGTGAAAAGTGCTGCCTATGTGGAGTGCAGAGAGACTCTAAACTTAAAATTGGATGAGGTGGCCTCAAGGTTTTAATTCATTTTGATTACATGGGGGTGGCTCATGGTTTTGGTGTTTTTCAGCACTAAGGGCCGTCCAGGCCAGGGGAGGTGGCTAGGATGTTAGGTGAGTTAGGAGAATCTGTCACAACAATTAAATGGGTCGGTGTTTAGTTTATGCAAAAAAAAAAATCCTTGGCTTAAGCAAATTTGGAATCAAATAACTTGATTTGGAGATCTCTTGGTACATGGCTCATTTCGGTGGTTCCATGGGGTTTAGACTGGTCAATAAGGTTTAAATTTTGGCTGTGGTGGTCTTTGGTTGGCCAATTTGGTTTGATTAGGTCAATTTTTGGTAAAGGGGTCCATGTAGGTCAATTTGGCTAAAAGTGAGTTTGGGTTAGGCTAGCCATGACCTTGAGCCCAATTGATTGATCAACTTTCTTTAGATGCTTGTAATGAAAATTTTTTGGTGAAGGATTGAGAATTTGAGTTCAATTGGGCGTCCAACTTAAGGGATTTTGGAATTTTGATCTTTTTAGGCATGTTGGGCTAGAATTGGGTATAGATTGGGATAAACTTGAGTTAAGTCCAAATTAATTGTTGAGAATGGTCAACAGGAATGTCATGAAGACTTTTCAACATGAATTAGGTGCCAATTTTGGGGTTAGGGCAATAAATTTGGTAGAATCTTGAGCTATGGCCAATTTGGGGAAAATTTGGAGATTTTTGGATTTAAGTTGAAATGAAATGAAATTGAGGTTTCACAAAGGCCAATTGAAGGTCCAGTTTAATGTTTATGAATGTTATGAAGAGTTTAGGATTCAAATTGAGACCAATGGAGTAGACCATGGGGTTCAATTTGTTGGAACCAAGTCGTAGGGCCGAAATTGAGGGAGCATAGGCCAATTGAGCTTGGATTTAGTTTAGATTGGTCATATGGAAGGTCAATTTGAGTTTAGAATTGAAATAAGGGGAAATTGGTACCAAATTAATGAACATTTGAAGTGAATTTAAAGAAATTGGGCCTTTAAAGACAATTTGGGGGTTTTGGTCAAAATGGTCAAATTGATCAAACTGGGTCATGTGTTAATTGAGAAAAATAAAATTGGGAGTATTTGGAAGGTTTTAGGAATTTTGGGATTTTCTGAAATTTTTGGAATTTTGGGCTAAGGATGGGCATTTTGGTAATTTGTCATTTTTTGGTGATTTTGGGTAATTTGGATGTTTTCAAAAGGTTTGAAATAATTTTTGAACACATTTGGATATTTTGGATAAATTGGGGAATTTTGGCCAAATTTAGGGTTTCAAGGATACTTAGGTAATTTGGGGGAGTTTAGTGGCAAGAGGCTAAGTTGGGTACTTTTGGTAGAATTGGGGTGCCAACCACCATAAATGAGCTATGGACCAATGGGAACCCCATTTGGGTCCTATATGTACTGGTCTTAACTAAACCCCAGCCTAGGGCTAGTAGGTTTAGAGGGCCATCAACATGAGTCTCCCAAAGAATCAAGGGATCAAAGTTAAGGAATTTTGGGTTTAGGATATTGAGTGATTGTGAGTCAGGTGATTGTAGCGAGTGCCTTAGCTTTAGACCAACACTCAGAGTTAACCCTAAGGGAAACAGTCCTATGGGAACTCACCTTGAACTCCCCCATATTGACCCCACCTACTAAGTGCTAGTGATTAAGACTAATATGTAGAGCTTCAAGTTGAATAAAGAGAAGTTTAGAATTTATAATGGTGAGGGTTCCTTTTCTAGTTTTCTAGGAATATTCAATAGGAAAGAGCTATGGCTAGACCCTAGGCTACTGAAGATGAAAATTATACCTCAACCAAAAGTAAGGTCAACACGGAGACAATTTTAACTTATTTATAAAATGAATAGGTTGACATAACTACTACGATGAATCATTTTTTCTTTCAAACACCGAACGCCCACTCAATCACACCACGTAATGATAAGTGGGGTTTATTGAACACCTCTTTCCTTCCACGTACCACTTAACTAGCTCTTTCAAAATATGGTATATGATATCTAGTGTTTGAAAATGGCTTAGACAAGCCTCGTTGTAATGGATACCCGATAACCACCAAATAATCTTTTCCTACAAGGTTTTTTCTAACATTAGAATGTTTAACTCAAATTAATGAACTACGTTAAGAGAATGTAAACCAACCTTGTGGATGATGGGGAAATGTGTGCGCACGTGATTGGGCAGCAAATTTGAAGATCTGATTATCATGAGCGCTTCCCTCCCATCCAGCCCCGACAAAGGAAAGCACATTTTGAAGTTGCATATTGCCATTATATTTTGGATGAATGAACCACATCTTTTAATGTATGTTATCTTATCAAAAATTAGGGGACACATTCAATATGTGTCCCATCACTGACACTAATGCAATCCTAAATCATAACAACATTAGCCTCTAACACATTATTTGTTTATTTAAAAAAAAGACACCTAAAAAAATCATTTAAAATAAAACATATATCGATCATTGCATAAAACTTGTTTAGAATATTTTGCAAGGTTTAGTATTTAGCTTTGATGATATCAGAGGACATACATACTAAAGCATTCAAGCCAATTGCAAAGTATCTACTAATGATTTCTGATGAATGTTGAAAGCTCTCACTACCTACTCTTACAAATTGATTATGTGATAAGATATATAATGTTAAAGCTAATACCTCCCATGAAGTCGTCCTTAATTAGACATAAAGACCATAAGTAGTGTGAAACTTAGACAGAAGATCATTGAAAATCAGTTGACTCATGTGAAACATGTTATGGAATCTTGTTGGATGACCCTCAAGCATTTCACCAATCTATTTTTCCCTTGTAAAAGTCGAGGTCATGCACAAAGTACAATAAATGTATGACTCATAATGCCCGGTTAGCAGACAAACAGTTGCTGAAATAATTTGTTTGTAATGCTTTCTATGTTCTTTATTTATAGCATCTATTGCTATGAAAAATTATAAACTGTCACATGATAAGTTATCCCAACAAAAAAACATTCCGACAAAATATATTGCGAGCACAACATAGATGTGTGAGGTAAAATGAATGACAAAAATATAGAAAAAAGCAACAAGTTTGACAACATTGCAATGAAAAGCACTAATATAAAAAGTACTCGTTCAATCCTAAAATAAAAAAAAACAAGACACCAGAATAATATTAAGTTTACAATACATTAGCCAGAAGAGTAGTTGGTCTACAAATAAATAACTGAATAAGCATACTCCACATAGAAAAAGTTGAAATCATAAGGATTAGTTGTCACAACTATCATAGAAGAAACACGGATAATTAAATATCCTATTAGGTGCCATAGATATGAAAAAGTTTCTCTTGACATGATCTTTAAATAGTTTTATTGAATAGAGATATAATTGCATATGTTTGTAAGCTTCTGCATTTTGTTTTATGATCTTTATCATATCTGAAATAGGTGAAGAGGTTTTTGTGGTGTTAGCCTCTGAAGATAAGTTTGTGCATGCTGTAAATAATTTTGATATTTGACTCTTAAGAAAAGCAGGGTCAACTTTATTAATGTGATTTGCCCTTTCTTTTAAAGACGGTGGAGTCACAGCATGACTACCTTCACTATGTTCATTTAAATCATTTGATGATCTTTGAATGCATTCATTTTAGCTTTCTTTAGATTCTTGAGAATCTTAAGGAGTTCATGAATGTCTATCAGTTACAACAACACCACTAAACATGAGATCGAGTTTATCCTCTAGTTCAATAGTTTAGGCTTGGTTAATTTAAACTTAAATTTATTGACATTCGACATAACCTTTCATTCACACAAACAAATAGAAAAATCATTTCTATTAATTTTACATATAACATAACTGAACATGTTTCATATGATTAAAACTTTATTTGCCTGTAACTTTTTATTTCACCAATTTGTTGATGCATCTATGGTATGTTTAATTGGAGCATAACCAAGTTCAGTAGATCCTCTTTTGAGTTCTTTCCAAATTTTCCAGTCTTTTCTCAATTGACCCCTTTTCTTCTTCAATTGAGTTTTTCCATATAGTCTTCACATTCTTTCTTGAAAATTCTTAATGATGTTTTGTTAGCCTTCTTTGCTGAAATGTTTTGTCGGCCTATTTCTTAGTTTATTGTCCCTAGAAAAATGTCACAAAAAAATCATATTTGTTTCCTCTTCCCAAATAATAGGTGAAGTGCTATCTCTTGCATTGTGTATTTATTATTGTACCTATCATATACGAATTGAAAATATTGTATGACAGTAAAAGATATTAAGATTATTTCTTTCATCAAGTATGCATACACACCACACTTGTCCTACTGATTCATGCTATACTCGTCCTAGTACATATTCAAATAAATATTAAAGCATAGTAGATGTTGACCAAATTTTTTGTAAATCGACAAATACAAGAATTTGATGACGCTACTAGAAGTTTTAATTTCCAGTAACAGCGTCCAAAGACTTGATTGTGACTTTATAGATGTATCTGATTTGATTAAGATGTATAATCATAATATTCAATAATGTTAAAGTCAAATTTGTCAACACAAGTATACGTATCGCTCAAGTAATATAGGGCTCTAATGGGTCCTAGATATCGATCCCACAGGGAGTAGTTTAGAATTACGGACTAATACCTTTAGAAAAACAAGACTTTAAACACAACAACGACGTTCAGTCTTCTTATCTGTCACTAATAGGCAATTGAAATAAATAGATAATTTTAATAACTAATAAATAACTAATGATATAAAGTAGGATTTAATTGTGATATTCAATATATAAGAAAGCATCCTTCTCCTTGTCAAGAAATTATAGTGAATGAATAAATTGAATTAGTTCAATTTATATTGTGCCAAATAGGAGCATACCTATTCTTTACCCTTTGGTCCAGGCATAAAGAACATTGACTAATCCTATGCTTGGTTACTGATTCTGCGGCTAGGCTGGGAGGATATCAACTCTCACTTTGGAGCTCCCATGTTCCCCTCACATGGGGGCTAACATCTACACATCAGCACCCAAACGATAGGACTGAATTGAGGATTTTAGTCTATCACTCTAAAATCTCCAATTCTTTGCCCGATAATAATATTTCCCTATTTATTTGCACCCAACTTCCAAGGGCTTTGACCTCCCTGAATCTTGGATGTAACCTTCACTTTAATTCGAAAACTCAACATATTTTAACAAATCAATTGGCTAGATTGAAAGTAAATTAAGATCGAAGTGAAAAGATCATTACAATTTCTTAAACATTTTTATGGCTTCACCAATTCAAATCACTATTTCACAAATCTCGAGATAAGGAGAAAGATAGAAAAAACTACTCAGAACTCATGGCGAAAACATAACAAAACTCAGAATTCATATATAAAATCAAATTCATACAAACTACAACAAGTCAATAACTTATCTCTAATTTCTCCCCAATAACACTCCTCAAAGTTTCTCTGAATCACTTCCTTTCTTTACAGCACACAGAATTCCTCTTCGAAGTAGCAAGGAGGAAGAAATCTCTCACTTTCTCTCCACTTTTACAATTTCTCGAAGAATTCCTCACAATTGTTACACTCTATTGGAAATTCTATACACTAATGGTAACCTTTAAGGCTTCTTGCACTCTAGACTCTCTTCTATTTTCGGCCAAAATGTTCTTTTAAAGTTTTAGATGAGCTTTCCCAAGAGTTGCCTAAGCATCCCTTCAAAATTTGGCCTTATCCAAAGCTTGAGTAGGAATAATCGTCGATCTCGCTATCGGTGGCCTCGACGGCACCGTCGGCGGGCTTCTAGAGAATTTTGTCTTGTAGTCTCGGGAAAATCTCGTTGTCGGCGGCGTCGAGGGCACTGTCGGTAGCCTAATTCAAATCTTCACATTTTGGTCTTTTTCACTCCAAATTCGCTCCTTTTTGCATCTTTTTGCTCCAATGACCCTAATTCATCATTCCTGCAACAAAACATCAAAAATACCATTATTTAAAGTGCAATATTATCAAAACCATATAAAATAGGTATGAAAATCTTAACATATTTTCCTTTGGTCAAAATCCCCCAAACTTAACTATTACTTGTCCTCAAGTAATTTTAGTACTATATAAAAGTTATGATCTAATGCAGTAAATTTTTAATTCAGAAGTACTATAAGTTTGACTTAAATAATATCATAGTGAGATTTTTCAGAAAAAAAAATTCAAGAAATTGAATTAATTATGTAGCCACCAGATTATCTAGTCATCAAGTTTTAAGAGTTCTAGTCTTCTATTTATTTCAAGAATGACTATATGTTGTAATATTAAGTCACTTAGAATATTCAAGAGATAGGAACTTCATGAGAACTCCACTAGTAAAAGATCTAATTCCATAAATATAAGTTCAGAAATGTATTTAAGTTTTCCCTTTAGGTAGGTCTAGTGAAGCCAATTTTTTATTAAGCATATCCTCAAGCTTCTCCTCACTTCTAAAATTTTTCTTTCTTTTTCTTTTTTTTCATTTGGATCGCTTTCAATCCTATATATATTTTTCTTTTCTTTTCAGGGAATGTTTTTAATCCTTTTTTTTTTTCTTTTTTAAGAGAAGATTACTATATCTGGATAGTTTTTAATGATTTTAAACTTCACTTTTCTTTCCCTAAATTTGAAACTCAAAACATTTCCTTACCTTATAAATATTTTATAGTTTTTACATCATTGAGCCCCAATCTTTTCTTCTCAAATGAATTTTCAGATTCTTAAAACTTCAGAATATAGTTTCCTTTACTTTACATAGTTAACTATAATCTTATTCTCTTATACTAAATATCTTAAGTTACAAAAATTAATTTTCATTCCAAAAATATTTCTTTAAATCTACTATAATATTTAAATAGTAATAAAAATATAGTTACCTTAATTAAATTCACTACATGAAATCATATAAATAATTTTTGAAAATATTGAAATAGAGGACATTTAATAGTTAATTTTTTTCTTCCCTCCCCCAAACTTAAATTTTTAAAAATGAAATAATACAGGTGGAAAGAAAAAACTATAAATATAAATCATACCTCAGTATTGTAGGCATTTTTACTGTTCTGAAATTTCTGCAGGTCTTCTCAAATTTTTATTTCACCTGGTCTGTAATATTAGGAGCTTTCTACACATATAAATTATTAGAGGAATTTTGTGGGTAATGAAATTTTGAAATAAGTATAAAATTGAAACATTAAATAAGCACAACATTTCCTAACACAAACACAATACTAATAAAACAATTAAAATTGTGAAATAAAAATCACATTATAATACAATTCACGATACTACTCACCATCTATTAAACTAAACATGCATATTTAACTATAACACTAACTTTATAACAAAAATTAAAATCATTCAAATGCAACAAAATAATAAAAATGAAAGTTCAAATACATAAACATCCATTTCTATTAAAAACAGACTAATAAAAATACAAACATAAGTACATCAATTTCATTCTATATCAAAATCCCAAGCTATATCTTCATCACCTTGATCAGCAGGTGGATTGGGTTGATACTGAATATACCGGGGCCACTCAGGAAACATAACATCAGGCTCACCTCTGTAGTGTCGGGTCTGAGCTTCATAATAAGCTATCTCAAAATTTGAATGCCTCTACAGGTACTTACTATCATAATCATGTCGGCGTTCTGAACCTCCAATCCTTTCACTTATCAATTCTATGCTTATCTGCTGCAAGGTCAACTCATTCATCAAATCAGAGAGGGTAGGGGAACTAGAAGGTGGAAGGTCATAACCTGTAGAGGGGACATCTCTACTAGTAGAAGGTTCTTAACTTCTACTCCCAGTTATCCATTTCTCATGGGATTCATAAGTCTTTAGATTAGTCTTACAAATGGGTTTCATAGGATAAAACCATTCTTCATTTCCAAAATCTACTCTAGAAGTTTGTAAATTGCATAAATAAGTTCAGGAAGTTCTAGACCTCCACTAGTCTCACTCCTCGCTGTAATCAATAAATTCTTAAGAATTATTCTCCCCACATTTATAGTTCTACTATTCTGAATACAAAAATTCAGAATAGCTCTATCTCTAGTTACCTCACTATGGTGATAAGTCGGTAACAGAGTAGAAGAAATGAAATAGTGCCACGCCTTAGAGGTGGTTTTCAGTATGGAAGCAGAAAAATTTACCTGTTCTTGTTGTTTTATCTTTCATGTTCCTTTCCCATCAGTGAGAAAGTTGATCACATCATTGAAGGGGCCTTCCATAGTACTAAAGGATTCATAGTGGTAGTTATAAGAGTCTGGGACTTCATAAAAAGTGTTGATGCGGGTGGCAGTCTCAACAGGGAATCTACGCACTTGAACAATTCCTTCATCAGAATAAATCACATTGGCGTAGAACTCCTTTACAACATTTGCATCAGCTTTATTGATGGTGTAACAAAAGTTTTCCTACCTCCGCTCTCCAATAACTTGTTTGATTTCTCATCCTGGACTTTCAAAAACTCGATCTTGTATGCACTTCTTTCCTTTAAATACGGAAGTAAATTTTGTTTGAGTCATCACATTGACGAAGCGAGACTCGTCGAACTCAACACTTCTCTTTTATCGTGGAGCCATTTCAATCTAATCAAATTATATAAAAATTCCAAAAATTACTTTAAATATGTAAATCATGGCTTCCAATAGTAACTCTAAGAGTTCAACAATAAAATCCATGAATCTCTTCCCAAAATTTCTTTACATTCACAAATTTTTTGGATCTCCCCAATGTGGGAGAAATTCATGGTGAAAATCAAATATTTTTAGCTTGGAGTGAAGCTCTTACCTAAAGATGATCAAATCCGGTGTTAAAAAGCCTTAAAATTGCCTCCCAATCCAAGATCTATCAAGCCCTAAGTTGATAATGGCGTTTTTAGGAGGAAAGGGATGATGAATAGTGGTGGTTGACTGGTTAAAATTGCAGTTAACGGTGTTTTTTGTGAGCTCACCGTCGGCGGGGTAGATGGCGTCATCGGCGTGCTTAATTGGAATTTAAATCCTAAGTCTTGGGAAAATCCGATTTTCGGCGGCGTCGAGGGCGCCGTCGGCGGGCTCTATTAATTTTGTCCAAATTCTAATTTTTAGCAGTTTTGATCAATTCCAAGCCTAAACGACATTCGTTTAATCATTATAGACATAATTTTAAATAATTAAATGATGTATGTAGCACATATAAACTTTCACAACACAAAACATCACATTTATATATAAATACCAAGGGATACAATATGCATTACACACACCTAAGTTTGGTGTTTTCTCAACCTCAATACGTTAATTCAACATCGCAATCCAAGCCACAACACTCAAAATGCTGAAAATAAAACATCCTATGCTTAGTCTCAACTATACAGAGATCTATAAGCATAATTCTAAATCAAACCAACTACAAAGTTCAAATCAAAATACATAGATAGACAGATGGGTAGTAGTATAAATCTACTAATCCTCAGACTCGGTACTCGATTCTCCTCTGAGATCGCCCATTGATTGCACATGAACGAAGAGGTTGTATAAGGGTCGGAATGAAAATTCTTCAGTAGAATCCTCCTCTATCAATTTCATCCTCCTCATCAGTCGTATCAAACTATCTTCTAAATGTCCATAATGTTCGAAATGTTCCTTCATCCTCTAATCCAGATGATCGAAGAAATTAGAGATATTATTAATTGCATTCATGACATTTTGTACCTCCTTTTCCAACTTCTTGATTCGGTCCAGGATCATCAAAGACTTATCACGGACTAAGGGTTGAACTGGCAGTGAATTCTGATATGTTTGATCAACTATCATAGCCATGTCATTTTCATCTTCAAATGATGGGAATCTTTCAGTTGGATCCAAAAGCTTCCAAGGCAGCAATACATTTTCCTAATTCTCATAAAACACTTTGAACAGACTGCAAAGTGAGAAAATTGTGGAGGGGTGTCTAAGCCCATAAGTTGATCCGTGAACGATCAGGCCCAAAACCAACTTCATAACTATAGATCCAATGTCGATCGACAGTCCACTTTGGATGCAATAATTCAAAATGACACTTTCTTTATAAACTTTATCGTTCTTCATTGTCGGTAATAGTTTCGCAGAAATGAAAAAGTGCCAATGTTTAGAAACAGGATTCAGGAATGTTGCAGAAAAACTAACCTACCTGTTTTCTCTTGTTTCCCAATCGTCAGTTTCGTCCGTTAAATACTGGTAAATATCATTCATCTGGTTTCTTGTTGGGACGAAATTGGAATAATGACAGATAGGAACATTTTCTATCATATATAATGTGATGATCCGTGGAGGAGTGAAAGTGATCCATCTTCCTCGCACATAAACAACTCCTTGGTTGATTCCATGTAAATTTGCATAAAATTCTTTTACCATTAGAACCACCACGGCGGCAGTAGTGTACCACAACACTTCCCATCTTCACCGCACTATCGTTTCTTCAATATTTGTCGTGGGATTATTCAGTCAGCGATTCACGTATACTCGTTCTTTGATTAATCTTTTCTTTGCCAGCAACTTGTTGAAGATTCGTTGCGCTTCCGCACTAATAAACTTTCGCCGATTGAAAACTTACATTCTAGGATTATCAGGGGAATTGGATGCCATAGGAATGGAATTGGTGGAGTTTCACTTCATTTTTGGAGGAAAAATATGAATTAGAATTTGAATTTTTGAGTTTAAAAAGAATATTGTCGCCCAAAAACCGTCAAAAACCGCCACTCGAACACAAGAAACCATCATCTTAACGGTCTCGCGGTCAGCGGCCTCGAGGGCTCCGTGAGCGCACCTCTGTATTAATTTTTTCTGGACTCACCATCGGCGGCGTCGAGGGCACCGTCGGCGCCCAAGGCAAAATTTTCACAGCTTCGCTTTGGTCCGAATGCGTTCATATTTTTCTTCATGGATCCAATTTTTAAGATATTTCAAGTGTAAATAAGAATAGTAGAGCTTAATACTACCATAAACTAGCGATAATCTCAAATAAAAACTACTATAATTACTATAAAAATAAAGATAAATATGGGTTGCCTCCCATAAAGCGCTTGGTTTAAGGTCGTCAGCCCGACCTATTCAAGTGTTATTCAGGTTGACTGATCAATAAAACCTCTTTAATATTTGTTTTTTTACCCTCATAATATGGTTTTAATCTATGTCCATTTACTTTAAATCTATTTCCCATTTTCTGATCTTCAATTTCAACAGCTCCGTAAGTATAAACTTAAGTCACAGTAAATGGCCCTAACCAACGAGACTTCAATTTTCCAGGGAATAACTTCAGCCTAGTATTGTAAAGCAAAACTTCTTGTCTTGGTTCCAAGTTCTTTTGGTTAATCTTCTGATCATGCCATAACTTTAATTTTTCTTTATAAATTTTGTCATTATCATAAGATTCATTTCTTAATCCTTTACAAGGTACACATTTCCTCATAATAAGATCCTTACATTGTTTATATAAATAAGACTCATCCCAAAAATATGATTTCGCATCATGAATGAATATTCTTTGTTGTTGCAATGTCAGCATAGGTGAAAAAATATCACTTACAATATAGTTAACAATGTCAGCATACCATGGTATTTTCTATTCATTAATATTATAAAGTTGTTCATCAGGGAAACTATCTGTAATTTCATTGTCGGTGTTAGATAATTCATGGTTTTCTAATCTCAATAAATGATCAGCAATTGATTATCAGTTCCCTTTCTATCAATAACCATAAGATCAAATTATTGCATCAATAATATCCATCTAATCAACCTTGGTTTAACATCCTTCTTTTGCATCAGATATTTAATAGCAGAGTGATCAGTATGTACAATACATTTAGCTCTAATTAAATAAGATCTAAATTTATCTAAAGTATATACAATTGCCAGTAACTCTTTTTCATTAACAGTATAATTAATTTGTGCATCATTAAGAGTTTTATTAGCATAGTATATCACTTTAAAAATTTTTCGTACATTTGTCCAAGTACAACTCCAATAGCATAATCACTAGCATCACACATCAGTTCAAATGGTTTCTCCCAGTTAGGTGAAACTATAATAGGGGCTGTGATTAATTTCTCCTTTAATAACTCAAAGACATTTAAACAGCTTTCAGTAAATTCGAATTCTTTGTCCTTTTCTAAAAGTTGGCATAGAGGTTTAGTAACTTTTGAGAAATCTTTAATAAAACGCCTGTAAAAACCAACATGTCCAAGAAAACTACTAACTTCTCTTACATTAGTAGGAGGTGTTAGTATATATATAACTTGAATTTTTGCAGGGTATGTTTCCATACCATCTTCTGAAATTTTATGCCCAAACACAATTTCTCCTGCAACTATAAATTGACATTTCCCCCAATTTATAACTAAATTAGTTCTTTCGCATAACTCCAAAATTTTCTTAAGGTAATTTAAGCATGCGTCAAATGATGTTCCAAATACAGAGAAATCATCCATAAATACTTCTAATCCATCATCAATTAACTTACTAAATATGGACATCATACATCTCTGGAATGTTGCAGGTGCATTACATAATCCGAAAGACATTCTTCTAAAAGCAAAAGTTTCAAAAGGACTAGTAAATGTTATCTTTTCTTGATCCTCAGGAGTAATAGGAATTTGATTGTAACCGGTATATCCATCTAAAAAGCAAAAATATTTGTGCCCAGCAAGTCTATCCACTATGTGATCTAAAAAAGATAAAGGGAAGTGATCTTTTCTAGTGGCAGTGTTTAATTTTCTATAATCAATGCAAATACTCCACCCAGTAACTTGTCTGATAGGTATTAATTCATTATTTTCTTTTGTTTCAACAGTCACTTCTCCTTTTTTAGGAACACAATGAATTGGACTTACCCACACACTATCTGAAATAGGATATATAATTCCAGTGTCTAACCATTTCAAATTTTCCTTTTTTACTACTTCTTTCATTATCGGATTCAATCTCCTTTGTGGATCAACTCTTGCTTTATATTGTTCATCTAATATAATTCTATGCATACAGATTGAAGGACTGATTCCCTTAATATCAGCTAAGGTTCAGCCAAAAGCTTTCTTATATCTTTTTAATGTATCTAACAGTCTTTGCTCTTGTAGTTCATTTAATTCTGAATATATAATAACAGGTAATGTAGATGAGTCTCCCAAAAACACATACTTTAAGTGGTTAGGTAATGTTTTCAACTCAAATTCATGTGGTTTTATAATTGAGGGAAATAGATTCTTATCAGCATTTTCTGTAATATCCAACATCTCAAATCTTTCTTGAACATACTCTAATTCTTCATTTTCTAATTTAACCAAAATAATTTCATCATTCTCTTCAATTTGTTCTTTAAAATGCTGTTCTTTTTCAAAATACTTTTTATCTTCAAAATGTTCTTTAAAATGTTCGTTTAATAGATGTTCAATAATTTTCATGCGAAAACATTCATTATATTTTTCAACAGTAGGGTATTTCATAGATTTTGCAATGTTAAAAGTCACTTCTTGATCATTTACTCTAATAGTTAATTCTCCTTTTTGAACATCTATCATAGCTTTTCTAGTACCTAAAAATTGTCTCCCTAAAATGATAGGTATTTCTTTATCTTCCTCCATATCTAAAACAATGAAATCCACAGGAAAGATAAATTTGTCCACTTTTACTAACACATCTTCTATAACTCCCTTAGGATATGTAACTGAACGATCTGCTAACTATAGAGTTATAAAAGTAGGTGAGACTTCTCCTAATCCTAATCTTTTGAAAATTGATGAAGGCATAAGATTAATGCTGGTTGCCAAGTCACATAAAGCTCTTCCATAAAATTTTTCACCGATAGCACACGGTATATTGAAGCTACCAGGATCATTTAATTTTTTAGGAAGCTTTTTCTGAACAATTACACTACACTCTTCGCTAAGTGCAACAATTTCGTTGTCTGTGAACTTCCTTTTCTTGTTCAGAATATATTTCATAAATTTCACATAACTAGCATATGCTCTAAAGCTTCTATGAAGGGAATGTTCACCGTTAACTTCTTAAGAATTTCTAAAAATTTAGAAAATTGTTTATTTTGTTTGTGTTGCTTCAACCTTTGAGTAAACGATGGTGGAAGTTTCTGCACAGTAATTTTCATTGGTGTAAATGAATACTATAAATCTGGGTACACATGATCCTTTTCTTTTTCGGTATCCACTTTCTCTTTTTCAGTTTCTATTACTTTTTGCACTCTTGTCTCTAATTCTTTTCCACTTTGTAATTGAATCGCCTTGATTTGTTCTTTTCCTTGAGCTTTAGGATTTGGTTCACCCGTACTTGAAAAAGTTCTTAATGTTTAGTTAGTAAGCGCAGTGGCGATATGCCCTAATTGGTTTTCAATATTCTTAATAACAATTCCTTGATGTTGTAATTGATTTCCTTGAATCTGTAATTGATTTCCTTGATTCTGTAATTATTGACCCATGTTTAATATTATCTCTTCCATAAATAACTTCTTCTCCTTAATTTGAGTATTGTTGTTAAATCGTAGAGGATAAGAAGGTCTATAGTTAACATTTCCCTGGTTGGATGAATTTCTTAATGGGTTCACTGATTTGTTTGCCCATTATTGATTTGTAGAAGAATTGTTATTTCAATTAAAATTTGGATGATTCTTCCAACTTGGGTTAAAATAGTTCGAATATGGGTTGTTGGGTCTATTAATAGCATTTAAGTTCTCATATGAAGGTTGAACATTCACAAATTGCCCAGATGAATTTTCTTCCATTATAGGAAGTGTTGAAGAATAATTCATCCCATAATGATCTAAATTCTTTGATATTGCAGCAATCTGTGAAGCTAACATAGATATTGCATCAGAATCATGGATACTAGCTACTCTTTTAGGATTTACCCGCTCAGAGGGCCATTGAAAATTTTTGGTAGCCATCTCTTCTATTAATGAATAAGCCTCATAAAAAGGTTTTGACATTAGAGAACCACCAGCTGTAGCATCTATAATCAATCTAAGAGATCCCACTAATCCATTATAAAAGGTTTGAATTATTAATCAATCTGGCTACGAATGATGCGGACACTTCCTAAGAAGATCTTTAAATTTCTCCCAAGCTTCATATATTAACTCTTCATCAATCTGGCAGAACGATGTTATGTCATTTCTTAGTTTAGCAGTTTTGGATGGAGGGAATTATTTGGATAGAATTTTCTGTGAAAGTTTTCCCCAAGTTCTAATAGATCCAGGTGCTAACGAATTTAACCACTTCTTAGCCTTATCCCTCAGTGAAAATGAAAAAAGTCCAAGTCTAATAGAATCGTTTGAGACTCTGTCATATTTAAAAGTAGCACATAGTTCTAAAAAACTAGCGAAGTGTAAATTAGGATCTTCATTTGGTGTACCTCGAAATTGATTGTTTTGTACCATTTGGATAATAGCAGGTTTAAGCTCAAATGAATTAGCAGCTACATCAGGATTTTGGATAGATAAGTGAATCTGATATGCTGTAGGATTTGCATAATCTCTTAAGGGTCTAGGTTGGTGCTCATTCCCTATTCCTTGACTGTTCAGGTTGTTTTCCATTGTATTAGAATTTCTAACTTCTCTTCTTAATTTTCTAATTCTTCTAACAGTGCGTTCTAATTCTGAATCGTAGGGTATAAGATTTTCAGATCCAAATTTACGCATACAATTTTAAATCAGTACTTAGTAATATAATTAACTTAAATATAAATATGAAAATAAGTTGTAATTTAAGTAAACATTTTCTAATAATCTTAATTTGTCTGTTACTCAGATCGTGATTTTACTCACTCACTCAATCACTCCCCGGCAACGGCGGTAAAAACTTGACCGACTTTTTTGTAAATCGACAAATACAAGAATTTGATGGCGCTACTAGAAGATTTAATTTCCAGCAACGACGTCCAAAAACTTGATCGCGACTTTATAGATGTGTCTGATTTGATTAAAATGTATAATTATAATATTCAACAATGTTAAAGTCAAATTTTTCAACACAAGTATACGTATCGCTCAAGTAATATAGGGCTCTAATGGAGTCCTAGATATCGATCCCACAGGGAGTAGTTTAAAATTACAGACAGAACTTTAGAAAAGTAAGACTTTAATCACAACAACGACGTTCAATTTGCTTATTTGTCATTAATAAGCAATTGAAATAAATAGATAATTTTAATAACTAATAAATAACTAATGATATAAAGTAGGGTTTAATTGTGATATTCAATATATAAGAATGCATCTTTCTTCTTTTCAAGAAATTATAATGAATGGATAAAATGAATTAGTTCAATTTATATTGTGTCAAATAGGAGCATGCCTATTCTTTACCCTTTGGTCTAGGCATAAAGAACATTGACTAAGCATATGCTTGGCTACTGATTCTGTGGCTAGGCTGAGAGGATACTGGCTCTCACTTCGGAGCTCTCACGTTCCCCTCACCTGAGGTATAACATCTACACATCAGCACCCAAACGATTGAACGAATTGGGGATTTTAGTCTGTCACTCTAGAATCTCCAATTCTTCGCCCGATAATAATATTTTCCTATTTATTTGCACCCAACTTCCAAGGGCTTTGACCTCCCTAAATCTTGGATGTAACCTTCACTTTAGTTGTAAAACTCAACATATTTTAACAAATCAATTGACCAGATTGAAAGTAAATTAAGATCGAAGTGAAATGATCATCATAATTTCTTAAACATTTTTATGGCTTCACCAATTCAAGTCACCATTCACAAATCTCGAGACAAGGAGAAAGACAGAAAAATACTCAGAACTCATGGGGAAAACACAACAAAACTCGAAATTCATATATAAAATCAGAGTCATACAAACTACAACAAGTAAATAACTTATCTCTAATTTCTCCCCAAGAACACTCCTCAAAATTTCCCTGAATCTCTTCCTTTCTTTACAGCACACAGAATTCCTCTTCGAAGTACCAAGGAGGAAGAAATCTCACTTTCCCTCCAATCTTACAATCTCTCAAAGAATTCCTCACAATTGTTACACTCTATTGAAAATTCTATACACTAATGGTAACCTCCAAGGCCTCTTGCACTCTAGACTCTCTTCTATTTTCGGCCAAAATGTTCTTTTAAAGTTGTAGATGAGCTTTCCCAAGAGTTGCCTAAGCATCCCTTCAAAATTTGGCCTTATCCAAAGCTTGAGTAGGCATAACCGTCGATCTTGCTGTCGGCGGCCTCGATGGTGCCGTCGGCGGGCTTCTAGAGAATTTTGTTCTGTAGTCTCAGGAAAATCTCGTCGTCGGCGGCGTCGAGGGCACCGTCGGCGGCCTAGTTCAAATCTTCACATTTTGGTCCTTTTCGCTCATTTTTGCATCTTTTTGCTCCAATGACCCCAATTCATCATTCCTGCAACAAAACATCAAAAATATATTTCTTTAAAGTGCAATATCATCAAAAACAGTGTAAAATAGGTATGAAAATCTTAACATATTTTCTTTTGGTCAGATGTCACATAATTAAATACAAACAAATTGAGTGGCATGTTTGTAAATCCCAAAAAAAAAACTTGTAAGTCAAGTCATCAGAATACTACATGATCACTAATATATCACAAACGCTGATAATAATGACCATTTCTCAATCACAAATATATCATAAATCTAAATGCTAATTAGTTTGTAATATGAACATAGATAACAATGGCTTGCTATCAATCAATCATAAGCCTTGAGCACCATCTCCCACAAGAATTCAATAGTAGAAATGGCAACTTACTTTTTGCACAAGTTAAGTTGGTTATCCAAATCGATCCCTTTTTTAGCTCTACCAAAAAGGAATATAAATTCAAAAAAATATGCAGTTTGCAACAGAAACATAGATATCAATGCGACTTACTATCAATCAATTATAAGCCTTCAGCTTTACCCAATAATATCATGCAGCATATCTCTTTATAATTCAATCAAAAAAATGTCATATTATTTCTACACAAAAGCCAATCTATTGCTCTTCCAAGAAAGAAATTGAAAGCAGACAACCTTTCGCACAAGGTAGGATTGTTATCCAAACTGATCCTCTGTTTAGCTCTACCAGAAAAGTTTGTAGATTCAAGAAATATGTAGTTTGCACCAGAAATATAGAAAGTACTATGAAATACATCAACAACCATAACTTGAGGAAGATGTAAAGCAAAGCAAGACAAAGCCATTCTCTCTTATGTACTAAAAATAAATAGTTCGAAATACATCAACAACACTATATTCTTGAATAGAAGGTACTAAATAGAAAATATTATGATAATTGATTCCTCCATAAACCATATATTTCTTAAAGTGTAAAGCAATGCAAAACCTTTCTCTTGAATGTACTGAAATCAAATAGTTCGAAATACATGTGCAATAGTATGCAAAAATATGTAGTACAAATGAGCCAAAAGTGTGAAGCAATGCAAAACCCTTCTCTTCAATGTACTAAAATAAAATCAAACAATTGATTCATCCATGTGAAGACAAAAAAACTAGTGCTAATTCTACCGGTTTTTCTTGTTTGAGGATGTTTTGAAAGAAGTAGAAGTGTTGAATGGAAGAGAAAGGAAAATGGGCTTTAACGATTTACCGCTATGTCAGGGGGAGGAAAAAGATGTTAGGGTCACAAAATAGGTTTGGACATGGTTTGGGCGAGGGTCCGAAGACAAGGTATGGGATGAAAAAAATACTTGCGAACTCGTTGAACATGGACCACGCGCTGCATTCGCATCCCTATTAACACGCTGAATGGTGTTCCGAATGAATGTCATAACCAGATTTTCTAAACAGTGTGTGAACGCCATTCTAAATAGAAGCCGGTTCAAAAAGCTAAAGCAGATATAGCCTAATCAGTTGTTGATTGAATGCTATGATGGGCAGCTATACAAGTGTGAAGCTTGAGTGTTCTGAGAAATATTGGAGAGATGTCATATGCTAAGGTCTCTGCCAGGTTATAAGAGATGGAAGATTTAAAAGGAAGCAGGCCAGGAGATCAAACAACGAGACTGAGAGAAGCATGTTTGCATGAAAGAGCAACTTCTAGTTGTGTGGGAAATGTATGTTTGATCATAGAGCTAATCTCATGATATAGATATAATAATGATATGATCCATAACTAATATCACTTTGAAAATTTAGACGGGTACTAATTATAAAATAGTCCTTCTTTAGGAAAATTTACGTAAATAGCTAAAGTTTCAGATGATGTGTATGTAAATATGAAAAGTGTTGAATATAGAAACATATAATAATTATATCCGAAAATTAAATAAATTTATAACAGACTGAAATAAAAAATCCAAATAAAAACATGAATTTGTTTATCTACTATATGATCATTTCCATGAAAATAAGGAAGTTAACTTATTGTTATACACATCCTCAACTGATCGAACCGTGTAAAAATTATTAAAAAATATTAAAATTTCAATTAAAAAAATACTGATACAAACCTTCTCCTATCGTGCACGAGAAATCTGAATGTCGTATTTTTTAATGAAAGTAAAAACAATTATTTGTATTTATTATTTGATGTTCTTTTGTAGCTTAGGGCTATAGGAACACTAATTTCCTCTCTCTTTCTCAGTCGAAGACAACGAGAGGAAGTTTGGTATTTTAGCACCATAGATTACGTAAGTCTGCAAGCTTATTGTTTTGTAAAATGTCAAAGTCACCCTCCCAAGCTTTTTACTTTTAATAAAAGCTCCCGACTTTATCATTCTTCTTATTTAATAAACTAAACCATCAACCTTCTCTTAGGCTTTGCCACAGACATTTATAGTTATTATTTATTTCTGTTTAAGGACATAATAACATTTGATTATTTATGCACGAATAAAAAAAATGGTTGCGGCAAATTTCTATGAAAGTTACCGCTCATAACCCGGTCATTGTCGGAGCAGATTTCTTTTTTCTTTTTTCGGAATTTTTTTAAAAATGAGCAATGGGTTAAACATGCATTTCACCCTTTGAGAATTTCATAAGAATAAGAAACAAGTTTTAAAAATAAAAAAAAATATTGTGTTTTATAAAAGTGCATTCGTGATGTAACCCTCGAATTATACTCATTTAGAATATTATTACTCTCAAAAAACACAATTTCTCTCTAAATAATTCCACGCAGATAATAAAGATATTTGTGCGGACTTTTAGGAGGATCACATATAGGGGTGTAAACGAGTCGTTTATATTTCGAGCTCAAAAAGCGTGTTCGTGTTCGGCTCGTTTGCTTAACGAGCCAAAAACGAGCTCTTCACGAACAAAGAGTCCTTTTAACAACACCAATCATGTAGCCATAAGAAGAGCAAGATTTAAAAATTATTATTTATATTAAAACATCATTTGAATCTAATTTAATAATTTTTATTCTATTTTCTTAATTAATAATTTAATTGATTATAAATCTTTCAAGCTTTATAGTCAATTAGATTTTTTTAAAATACTACTTAATATATATATATATATGTATATATATATATATATATATATAACTTGATGAGTAGTATTTCGAGCCAAAACGAGCCGAACACGTCTTCTTAATGAGCCGAACACGAGCTGTTCTCGAACAACGAGCCGTTTTGACAGCCCTAATCACATCTATAAGAACTTTTTATAACAGGGAGCTTTTAAAACATTATTTGAATCTAATTTAATAATTTTTATTTTATTTTCTTAATTAATATTTTAATTTATAATCAATTAGATCTTTTTATCAATTAATTTTTTTTATAAAAATATTTAATATATATATATATATATATATAAACTTGATTAGTAGTATTTCGAGTCAAAACGAGCCGAACACGTCTTCTTAATGAGCCGAACAAGAGCTGTTCTCGAACAACGAGCCGTTTTGACAGCCCTAATCACATCTATAAGAACTTTTTATAACAGGGAGCTTTTAAAAAAAAAAATTGAGTTGGAGCAAACCCGCTTGATTGTGATGCGTTTAAAAAAAATAAATTTTTATTTATTTATTAAACGTGGTTAAAATTTATATCAATAAAATTATGTAAAATATTTTTTGTAAATAAATGATTTATTTTGTTTAGAATTAATTTTTTATATTAAATTTTTTTAATTTACAAAAATAAGTTTATAAAATTAAGCTAATTAAGAAAACTAAAAATTAAATTACTTATATAGTTCTGAAATAAATTTAAATTGTTTAAATATTCGACTGTTTAATAAAATTTGAACTTTTAAAATGAAAAGTTTCAAACAAATATGCTCCAAAATAATTTCAATTTAAATTAAAATTGCATAGTGCAATAAATTTTAAAAATAATGCAGATTTTATTTTCTTTGGTATGGTCGAATAGTGACTGGTCCTGAAGTAAATCTTGATGGCGCTCAAAGTGATAGTTCTTGTAACTGATGTTTTTACTCATATTGTTATGCTATCTCTACACCGGTTGTTGTGAGAATTGGAGTGACATGTTGCATGTAGAGCGGGGTTCAACCAAAATTAGATCATAAATGAAACTGGAAGTTCAAGTGTCCACCCTCAAAGTTGTCAATGTGGAGCATAGAATGTATTATAAGGTGACCTTGAAGGTCCTGTATATGTTGAGGGACCAGGATAAATAAAAGATATTATAGGGGAATCGAACAATCAATCCTCTTTTAAATTATTAAATAAATCATTTAATTAAAAAATTCATTTTAAATATATAGATGATAACGTATTTAATATTATAATAGTTTTCTTATCCTGATTATTACATAACTTAATTAATAAACATTTAATTAAATAAAATCTGGGCATTTTATTATAATAATTTTTTTAATTTTTTCAATATTTTTTTAATGTAATATTATAATGTTTATTTTAATATAAAACGTGATATTAACTCACGCTTAAATATGAAAAATCAATTTTTTTAATTAAATCACATTAAAATCATGCGTTTTTGCTCCTATTCAAAATTTTATTTTAAAATCTCCCTGTTTAAAAAAAAAACTGTATTTAGATGTGATCCTCTTAAAAATTTGTCCTATTTCTGATTTTTAAAACAGAAATAATTTTCTGGACTCTTTTTCTATGTATTATATATCTCCTGATTGAAGTGAATTTTAAGGGTCTTAATTTTGACCTTTTTTTCAAATATTTTAGCTTAATTTGTCAAAGTTTTTAAAACAAAGGATTTAGCGGTCAAGAAAACCAATTCTTTTTGAAGGATCATCTCTTTCCAAAAAAATTCCAATCACAGTAATATTAAGTCATAAAGCATTTTAATCAGATCTAATTGTCTCTATTATTACTTTTTGTTTGTGTGACTATTAAATTACGAGCGTTTTTTCTGTTCGGACTACTGACGTAGCTTCACGTGCGGCGTAGATTATTCTTGAGTTATTTTCAGGTTATTTCTGAGTTATTTTCAATAATACCGAAATAACCCAGAAATAACCAAAAAATAAAGACCGCATTTTCTATAATACTGAAATAACCCAGAAATAACCCGCGGTCTTTATTTTTGGCTTATTTCTGGGTTATTTCGGTATTATTGAAAATAACCTAGAAATAACATGAAAATAACTTAGAAATAACTTCCAACGTCAGGAGTCCGCACGGAAAAAATTTTGATTAAATTACTTATCTCGTTATTAATTTTTAAAATTTGTACGGGCCTTATCTACTTACTTTCGAATAAGAATAAGTTGAAAAAAATAAAAAATAGTCTCATCTTAAATTTTGGATAAAGAAAAAGTGGTTGTCCTCCTTTGAATGGCTTGGTCAAATCCCATGTCAACTTATTTTCGTTTTAGCCATTTATCTAGATCAGATAGCAATTAATCCAATTATCCAAATGATCGTTACTTTTTATTTAGTTGAAAAATGCTTAGGACTTGTTCAGGATTACTTTTATCTTAATTTAATTTATTTTTGTTTTTGTTTTAAAATATATTTTTTCTTAGTGAATTTAGCATTTTTTTTTTATTTTTTCAAAAAATTAGTTTTTTTTTTTTTAAATTAGTTATTTTGCCTCTTTTATAAAACAACCAAACATGTTATATCATTCCAAAATATATATTTTTTTAAATCAAAGTATAAACAAAACAAAAAACAGAAAACAAAAGTCAAGAGTTATCTTTTTAAACCGCCCCACAACTTAATCTTTGTAAACCTCATCTCATGAGAATTTGTCATTATTGCCTACTAATACCTATAATTGACAAAATCTTCATGTTTTTTGTTTTATTGCAAAAATATACATGAAAGTTCATTTTTAAACAAAATACCTCATTTTTTGACCCTGTGCTACACATTTTAAGTTCACC
Source organism: Phalaenopsis aphrodite (assembly GCA_003013225.1). Taxonomy (NCBI): domain Eukaryota; kingdom Viridiplantae; phylum Streptophyta; class Magnoliopsida; order Asparagales; family Orchidaceae; genus Phalaenopsis; species Phalaenopsis aphrodite. The sequence continues at coordinate 125,528 of NEWO01000469.1, forward strand.
ATGAAAAACATAAGTTCAAGAAAGATTTGAACAATGTTGTAGCCGTATTAGACTAAGGTTCATTTTGTGTTCGGACTTTGTTAATAAAAACTTTTAAAACTTGGGCCTTATTCCAGCACAATTCAAATTTGGTTTGAAATAGTGGTGAATATTTTGAATAGAAATAAAATGCTTTTCAAACTTGATTAAACACTCATTCAAATAAAAATTGAATAAGACCCAAGCTTTATAGGATATATTTATATCATGATTGGCGTGTTGGATCGAAAGTACATTAAAAATAAAGAAAATATCACCAATTTATTAATTTTAGGTAAATAAAAAATGAGGATTGTAATCTCTAGTAGGTAGTTTAGTTTCTAAGGTATCCATAAAACCACCATCATCTATGATATATATGTCCACGAGGATACATCAATTCATCTTTACCGACAAAAGATACTGAATTTATTGTTCTAACAACATTCTTATTCGAATAAGAAAATGTTGTCGAACATTTCTTAGGAATAAAAGACATGGGAGATTAAGATTGAATAGAAGTGGATATTATATTTTTGAAAGAAAAATTATAATGTGTTAACCATATAATATTTATCATAATTTATAATATTTATCATAATTTATAATTTTTATCAATTTATGTCACTTTGAATATAAAATCTATAAGACCCTCAAGGTAAGTATAACTCAACGCAATCATTACTTTGCTTTATTTTTCAATCAATATCAAACTAAGTTGGTTGTCTTCTTATCATTCCAATTTTATACAATACAAGATCATAACACATGATTCAACCTAAGAAAATTCAATTTGTCTATCATTAGAACATATGTTCTACTCCCACTTTAAATTTAAAAGAACTAGTTTAAATGAAAATATAAGGTATTGAAAAAATGTTTGTGCATGTTTTAAAAATAGTTCATGTAAAGCTTGAACATTTTTTTTCAAACATAGTTCATGTAAAGTTTGAACATTTTTTTTAAAATATTATATATTAAAAATTCATATCTTTTTTGAACATATGTTGAATTTTATTTAAACATTGGTTGAACATTTTTTGGGCAATATTTAAAATATATTTGAACATGTTCAAACTAAATTTGAACTATATTAACACTACATGAAAATATGCTAAAATTTCACAAGTTTATTGCGAATTAATTTCTGGCTTATTTTCGAATTTTTAAGCAAATTTTTAAATAAGCTATTTTGGAATATTTATCAAAAAAGTCTACGAAATACATGACTGATTTCCAGCTTAGCTGAATCGAAAGAAAACTGATGGATTGTTCATTTAATTTATAAATTACTAAATATTAGCTCAATTAGCGGCTGAAGTTCAATCATAAAAATTTTTTCAACTGCAATATAAGCAAGTTTTCTGTTGAAATTCTATTTTATATCAAACCCAAGAGTTAAAGACCTCTTTTCTCTTCTTCCTTTCATGCATTTTTTTTTTTCTCCGAGATAAAGACTATCTAGTGCTCAGAACTCATAGTCTAGCTTTCTCAGCAACAATGCACTAAATACAAACGTTGTATGTCTCCCAATTCCTTCCCCATACATTCACGAGCTTCACTTCTCAAAATCTTATAAATATGTCTTCCAACAATAGTTATGAAATTCTGGATTTAAGGTTAAATGCTTGAAAATAGGATTTAAAAAACTAAAGGATTTATAAACATCTGATTTACTGTTTCGTAAGATTTAGGTTAAATCCTGCTCAAATTCTATAGTATTTAAGTTAAATCCTTTAATATTTAAGAACCTAAAATATTGGTAAATATCTTTTTTTTTTGGAAGGATTTAGGTTAATTATTGTAGCATTTAAGAACATAAAGGATTTAAAGATGTTTTTTTTATTTAACAAGATTCGGGTTAAATGTTATGAAAATCTTATAGACTATAGGTTAATCTGTACAAGAAAAATTTTTATATCGTGGTATTTTTTTAAAAATATAGTCTATAGGTTAATCTTATAGACTATATGAAAATCCTATATATTTATTAATAGGTGCGGGGCGGCACCGTTCAGCAGCAAGAACGCCGAACCAAACGGACCCTAACTTTCGAAAGCATTTTTTTACCCCTGGTGCCCCTTTGCCCTAGAATGCGAGACTTGCGAGCTCGTCGTCCCTTCCTGTCGTCTTCTTCCGTGAGCTTTGTTCTTGTGTGTCTCCTTTCCTATTTCTCTTCCTGTTCTCGTGATCTACCAGCAAGGGTATGAAATATTTTTCTCATCTTCCTTCCTCTGCCTCTTCTCGAAAGGTTTTCATAGATCTGGAAGTTAGGTTTTTTTGTTGGCTTTTCGATCATGGAAAATATATATCGTGGTCCTATTTTACGTATCCTGGAAGATATATGGTGATGATGTCCTGTTAGAAGGAAAATTTTAGGGTTTTTTTAGAAAGGATTATGCTGTCCTGTTACAAGTTTTAAGGTTATGCTACCCTGTTAAAAGCTTTATGGTATCCTGTTAAAAGGTTATTTGCTATCCTGTTAGGTTACGGTATGCTGGGTTACGGTAAAACCTGTGTTCTGTTTAGGGTTGGGTTGAAAGCCTAAAGCATGATTCATGCACCTGTATATTGGTTGCTTCCCTTGTCATTTACTCATTTCTCAAAATGGTACTAATTGCAGAGCTCTTAAATATGACCTCTGCAAGTTAAAGGGCTTATTAATTTAGATAAATTGTTTTGCCTTACTTGAGGAAGGTTTCATGTGGGATGGAATCCTTTAACATGTTTGGATGACCAAATTCTTTTACTTATAAGCAGCTTCTCTCAAATCATAACTTATGTCTGTGAGTTAATTAATTATGATAGTGGTATTCTTTTAATTCTTATTCAAAAATATTTGATGAATCTTGTTATTTGTCCTTTACAGTTCAAAATGGCTTAGGAATGAATAACTTAGCTAACTTTGCAACAGTGTCTTGTTGAGAATGAAAGAATCCTGACTGCTTGGTTTTCTATGTTACCATCTTATTAGAATTGGCTGATAGCTTTTCAATTGTGCTGGGATAAAATTTCTTCATTAAAAATGCTTAAAGTTTTGTTTATAAAGGCAATCAAGTAGTGCATTTTACTTAAATATGCATATTTTTGCATTTTGAGCCTACAATTCCTTTAGGGAAGTTGCAATTGTTTGCATAAAAAGATTTGACATTTCGATCTTTAATCGTCTACAAATTGTACATCTATATATGAAAGGGATAATTATAAACTGAACACCTGAACATTGTTATTTATAAAAGAACCCTTGGTTTTTATTTTTATGAGATTATGAATGATTTGAGCTTGACATGTGTAAATGCATCGGTTCGTGGAGGTACATGGAGAACAATTGTTTATTTGGGGGGAAGGGAAGAAAAAAAATCTGATGTTATGGTCTGTAGTTAAATTGGATGGTATGTATGAAAGTTCCAAAACAGCTGCTTTTAAGCTCTTTCATGTTGAGTGTAATCTATGTATGTTAACTTATATTTCTAATAATGAGTTTTGATTCATTCCCCGTGGATGTTGGTCAATTCGACCGAACCAAGTTAATTATTGTGTCATTCGTCTGGCTACTTAACTTGTTTATTT
>NEWO01000469.1:150514-185514 GCA_003013225.1 Phalaenopsis aphrodite
GATTGGTTGGTGATACACAAAAAGTATATGCATTTATAGACCCATATTTTATACTTATTTTTGTTGATATTGCACCTTAATGAAAGGTATTTTGACTTATTTTTGAAGTACTCAACCCTATGATTCAAAAACGTCATTTTGACCCAACTTTCAAGGAATTTAACCTCCATGAATCTTGGATGTAATCTTCACTTTAGTTGTAAAACTCAACATATTTTAACAAATCAATTGACCAAATTGAAAGTAAATTAAGATTGAACTGAAAAGATCATCACAACTTCTTTAACATTCTCAAGGCTCAACAAATTCAAATTACTATTTCACAACATCTCAAGACAAGGAGAAAGATAGAGAAAACTACTCAGAACTCATAGGAAAGATACGACAAAACTCAAAATTTATATATAAAAGCAAAGACATACAAACTACAATAAGTAAATACCCATTATCTCTAATTCCTCCCCAAGCAAACTCCTCGAAGTTCCTCTGAATCTCTTCCTTTCTTTACAGTACACAGAATTCTTCTTCAAAGCGGTAATGAGGAAGAAATCTCTCACTTTCCCTCAACTTTTACAATCTCTCGAAGAATTCCTTACAATCTAACCCTAAATTAAACTCTCTACACTCTACACACTCTTCACCCCCTCTTATTTTGGCAAAATGTTTCTCTTAAAGTTGTAGAAGAGTTTTCCCAAGAGTTGCCTAAGCATCCCCTAAAAAATCGTCCACATTCAATGCACCTGTTAAGATAACCGCCGATCTTGTCGTCGGAGGCCTCAAGGGCACCGTCGGCGGCCTTCTGAAATATTTGATTCTAAACTCTCGGGAAAAACCTGTCGTCGGCGCCATTGGCCTCGTCGTCGGCTCCCTAGTTCAAATCTTCATATTTTGGTCCTTTTAAATCCAAATTCGATCCTTTTTGCATCTTTTTGCTCCAATGACCATAATTCAACATACCTGCAACAAAACATCAAAAATATTTTTCTTTAAAGTGTAATATCATCAAAATCAGTGTAAAATAAGTATTAAAATCTTAACATATTTTTCTTTGGTCAGAATCCCCCAAACTTAACTATTACTTATCCTCAAGTAATTTTAGTACTACATAAAAGTTATGATCTATTGCAGTAAAGTTTTAATCCAGAAATACTATAAGTTTGATTTAAGTAAATACCATAGTGAGATTTTTAGAAGAAAATTAAGTAACTAAATTAACTTTGTAGGTACAAGATTCTCTAGTCATCAAGTTTAAGAGTTCTAATTTTCTATTCATTTCAAGAATGACTATATGTTGCATTATCAAGTTACTTTGAATATTAAAATGATAGGAACTTCATGAGAACACTACTAGTAAAAGATGCTAATCCATAAATATAAGTTCAGGAATGTATTTAGGTTTTTGTTTTAGGTAGGTCTAAGTGAAACTAATTTTTGATTAGGCATCTCCTGAAGCTTCTCCTCACTTTTATACTTTTTTTCTTTTGTTTCTCATTTGGATTGCTTTCAATCCTATATTTTTTTTTCATTTTTTTAGGCATTGTTTTCAATCCTTGCTTTTTCCTTTTCAAGTGAGAATTACTATATCTGGATAGCCTTTAATGATTTTGAACATCACATTTCTTTCCCTAAAATTGAAACTCAAAACATTCCTTTACCTTATAAGTGTTTTATAGCTTTTACATCATTGAGCCCTAATCTTTTCTTCTCAAATGAATTTCCAAGATTCTTAACACTTCTAAATATAGTTTCCTTTACTTTAAATAGTTAACTATAGTCTTATTCTTTTATACTAAATATCTTAATCTACAAAATTAATTTTCCTTACGAAAATTATTTCTTTAAATCTATGATAATATTTAAATTTCTACAAAATATAGTTCTCAGAATTAAATTCACTCTATAAAATCATATTAATAGTTTTTGAAAATATTTAAATTGAGAACATATAATAGTTAATCTTTTTCATTCCCTCCCCCAAACTTAAATTTTTCAATATAGAATGGTACAGGTGGAAAGAAAAATTCTAAATATAAATCATACCTCAGTACTTTAGGCATTATTATCATTCTGAAATTTTTGCAGTCCTTCTCAAAATTTTTACTTCAACTGGTCTGTAATATTAGAAGCTTTCTATACATATAAATCATTAGACAATTTGCTGGGTAATGAAATTTTGAAATAAGTACAAAACTAAGCATTATACAAACACAATATTTCTCTAACACATCAACAATACTAAACAAAAGATAATTATAAGGATATTAAAATGCAAATAAAAATCACATCACATTACAATTTTACAAAGTACTAATCAACATCTTTTATAACTACACATGCAAATTTCAACTACCACACTAAACAATTATAACAATAATTAAAAATTATCCAATTGCAACATAAAAACTAAAAATGAAAGTAAAAAAAAATAAACATCTATCTCTATTACACAAATCACAGAAATAAAAGTACATCAATTACTATCATATATCAAAATCTCATGCTATATCTTCATCTCCCTGGTCAGCAGGTGGATTGGGCTGATACTGAGTATAATGGGGGCATTCAGGAAAAGTAACATCAGGCTCACCTCTGTAGTGTCGGGACTGAGCTTTGTAGTAAGCTATCTCAAAGTCAGAATGCCTATGTAGGTACTCACTATCATAATTATGTCTACATTCTAATCCCCCAATTCTTTCCATTATTAGCTCTACACTCTTTCGCTGCAAGGTCAACTCATTCATTAAATCATTCAGGGTAGGGGAACTAGAAGAAGGAAGGTCATAACTAGTAGAGGGGATATCTCTACTAGTAGAAGGTTATTGAGTCCTACTCCCAGCTCTCCATTTTTCATGGGATTCATATGTCTTCAAATTAGCTTTACTAATGGGTTTCATAGGGTAAACCAATTCTTCATCATCTCCAGCTTCAACTCCAGAAAGTTGGCAAAGTGCATAAATGAGGTCAGGATGTCCCAGTCCTCCACTTGTTTCACTCTTTGTCGTGGTCAATATATTCTTAAAAATAATTCTCCCCACATTTATAGTTTGATTATTCTTAATACAAAAATTCAAAATAGCTTTATCTCTTGTTACCTCACTATGGTGATAGGTAAGTAACAAAGTAGAGGAAATAAAATAGTGTCACACTTTAGATGTGGCATTCAACATGGAAGCAGAAAAAATTACCCTTTCTCGTTGCTTTATCTTCCATGTCCCTTTCCCATCAGTGACAAAGTTGATGACTTGATTCAACGGACCTTCCATTCTACTAAAGGTTTCATAATGGAAGCTATAGGAGTCTGGGACTTCATAAAAGGAGTTAATGCAGACGACAATAAATTCAACAGAAAATCCCCGCTCTCGAATGGTTCCATCATCAGAATAATACACATTGGCATAAAATTCTTTCACAATATTCGCAGCAGCCTTATCAGTGGTATAATAGAAGTTTTCCCACCTCCATTCGATAATAACTTGTTCAATTTCTCCTCCCGAACTCTCAAATACTCGATCTTGTATACATTTCTTCCCTTCAAATACTGAAGTAAATCTAGACTGAGCCTTCGCATTGACAAAGCGAGACTCGTCAAACTCAAGTCGCCTCTTTTGTCGCGGAGCCATGTCAATCTAATCAAAATTATATAAAAAAATTCCAAAATACACTTCAAATACTCAAATAATGGCTTCTAAGAGTGACTCCAATAGTTTAAAACTAAATTCCATGAATTTCTTCCAAATATTTTCTCCACATTCTCAAATTTTCGGACCTTCTCAATGTGGAAGAAATTCAAGGTGAAAATCAAATATTTTTCGGTTGGAGTGAAGCTCTTACCAAGAGATGATAAAATCCAGTGTCTAAATGCTTTGAAATTGCCCCAAATCGAAGATCTTCAAACCCTAGATCAAAATTTTTGTTTTTTAAGAGGAAGGGGATGATGAATAGTGGCGGTTGACTGGTTAAAATTGCGGTTAAAAGTATTTTTTTGGGATATCGCTCTGGACGAGGTCTTCAGCACCGTCAGTGAGCCCTATTGAATTAATAACCTAAGTCTTGGGAAAAATCCGTTATCGGCGGCGTCGATGGCGCTGTCGGCGAGATTTTCAAAATTAAGTCAATTTCTAGATTTTTCTGATTTCGATCAATTTCAAGCCTCTATGACATCCGTTCAATCATTATAGACATAAATTTTAAGGGATAAAATGATGTACTAACAGAAATAAACATTCACAACGTAAAACATCACAATTATATTTAAATTCCAAGGGTTACAATACACGTTACAAGACACACATAAGTTTGGTATTTTCTCAACCTTGATACATCAATTCAGCGTCGCAATCCAAGCCACAACACTCTAAACACTGAAAACAAACATCCTATGCTCAATCTCAACTATACTGAAATCTAAAAGCAAAATTCAAAAGCAAAGCAAACACAAAGTTCAAATCAAATTACACACATAGACATACATGTAGCAAGGTAAATCTACTACTATGCCAATTCAGTGCTTGTTTCTTCTCTGAGACCACCCATTGATTGAACATGAATGAAGAGGCTATAGAACGGTCGGAATGGAAATTTTTCAGTAGAGTCCTCTTCTATCAATCCCATCTTTCTCATCAATTGTATAAAACTTCCTTCGACATGTCCAGAGTGAGCAAATTGTTCTTTCATCCTCCAGTTTAGATGATCGAAAAAATCAGAGATATTGTTAATTGCATTCATAACATTTTGTACCTCTTTCTCCAATTTCTTGATTCTGCGCAAGATCACTAGTGTCTTGTCCGGAACTAAATGCTGAATAGGAAGTGAATTATGAGATAATTGATCCACAATAATAGTCATATCATTCTCATCTTCATTGGTTGGGAACCTCTCGGTTGGGTCCAAAGGCTTCAAAGGTAGAAGTACCTTTTCCCAATTCTCATAAGATACTTGGAAATGACCGCAGAGTAAGAAAATTGTTGAAGGATGTCCAAGCCCATAAGTTGATCCATGAATGATCAGGCCCAAAACAAACTTCAAAATTATCGATTCAATATCAATTGGTAGTCCCATTTGGATACAATAATTCAAAATAACACTTTCTTTAGTAACTTTATTGATCTTCATTGTCGGTAATAGTTTTGCAGAAATGAAGAAGTGCCAGTGTTTAGAAATGAGGTTTAGAAGTGTCGTAGAAAAACTAACATACCCGTTTTCTCTTATTTCTCAGTCTTCAGTTTCGTCCGTCAAATTTTGGTAGATCTCATTCATCAGGTTACTTGTCGGTACAAAGTTGGAATAATGGCAGACAAGAACATTCTCAATCATATATAACTCATTAATCCATGTAGGAGTAAAATTTATCCATCTACCTCGCTCATAAATGACTCCCTAGTTGATTCCATGCAAATTAGCATAAAAATCCTTCACCACAGGAACAACTACGACAGCTGTAGTGTAGCACAACAGTTCCCATCTTCGTCGCAAAATCATCTCTTCAATTGTTGTCGAAGGATTGTTTAATTCTCAATTAATGAATCCTCCTTCTTTGATGAATCTCCTCTTTATTAGCACTTTATTGAAGATTCGCTGAGCCCCAGAAGAACTTTCTTCGGTTGAACACTCGCAATCTATGGCTTTCAGGGGAATTGGATGCCATAGGGATGGATTTGGTGGAGTTTCAACTTATTTTTGGGGAAATACAAACTTAAGAATCAAATTTGGAAGTTTATAAGGAGTAACTCCCGCCTAAAACTGCCAAAAATTGTCATTTCAAACTCTAGAAACCGTCATCCCGCCGTTCTCGCTGTTGGCGGCGGTTATGGAGCCATCGGCGAGCCTTTAGAATTAATTTTCTGGACTCTCGGGTAAATATGAGTAGTAGAGTTCAATACTACCACAAACTAACAATAATTTCAAATAAATTTATTATAATCGCAATAAAAATAAAGATAACTTTGGGTTGCCTTCCATAAAACACTTGGTTTAACATCGTCAACCCGTCTTATTCAGATATTATCCAGGTTGACTGATCTTTAAAACCTTCTTAAATTTTGGTCTTTTACCTTCAAAATACAACATTAATCTGTGTCCATTTAATTTAAATCTATTCTCAGTCTTTTGATCTTCAATTTCAACAGCTCCGTAAGTATAAACTTGAGTTATAGTAAAGGGTCCTAACCAATGAGACTTCAATTTCCTAGAGAATAACTTCAGCCTTGTATTGTAAGGCAAAACTTCTTGTATTGGTTCATAGTTTTTCTAGTTAATCTTTCGATCATGCCATAACTTTAGTTTATCCTTATAAATTCTGTCGTTATCATAAGATTCATTTCTTAATTCCTCCAATTCAATCAATTGTAACAATCTCTTCTCACTAGCATCTTTCATATTATAATTAAAATCTTTAATTGCCCAATATTCTTTATGCTCCAATTCTACTGGTAAGTGACAAGTCTTTCCAAAAATCAGCCTGTAAGGAGTCATTCCAATAGGAGTTTTATAAGCAGTCCTGTAAGCCCATAATGCGGTATCCAGTCTAGTAGACCAATCTACTCTACTAGGGTTTACAGTCTTCTCAAGTATTTGTTTAATCACTCTATTAGAAACTTCAGCTAACCCACTAGTTTGCGGGTGATACAAAGTAGAGATTCTATGAATAATATTAAGCTTTTTTGCCAATCTCTAAATGTATTTATTCCTAAAATGTGATCCTCCGTCAGTGATAATCATTCTCGGCATTCCGTATCTAGTGAAAATATTTTTCATTAAAAATCTTGAAACACTTTTAGCATCACAATAAGGTAAATCTTGTGCTTTAATCCACTTTGAAATGTAATCTACTACAACTAATATGTATAAGTTCCCAGATGAAGGAATAAATGGTCCCATGAAATCTAATCCCCAAACATCAAAGATCTCAACTTCTAACATGAAATTCAGAGGCATTTCATTTCTTAAAGATATATTGCCTACTCGTTGGCATCGATCACAAGTTTTTATGTATTTGTAAACATCTTTAAAGAGAGTAGACTAATAGAATCCAGCTTGTAAAATTTTATAAGTAGTTTTATCAATCCCAAAATGTCCTCTAAATTTAGAATCATGACATTTCTGAATAATTAGTTCAATTTCTTCATAACATACACATATTCTCATAATAAGATCCTTACATTGTTTATATAAATTAGGTTCATCTAAAAAATATGCTTTGGCATCATGAATGAATTTTGTTTGCTCTTGCAATGTCAGCTAGGTGGCAAAATATCACTTACAATATAATTAATAATATCAGCATAATATAGTATTTTCCACTCATTAGTATTATAAAGTTATTCATCAGGGAAATCAAACACAAAATCAAGGGGTTGTTAATAGAAATATTAAAAATCAATTAGTGCATATTGCTACTGCACTTAGTAATAGACCTTCCGAAATTCTTCCAAGTACTGTGGAAGTTAATCCAAAAGTTCAAAATAAAGAGCAAATTAAAGCTATTCAATTATGAAGTGGAAAAGAAGTTGAAACAAGGATCCAAAGGGAAACTAAAGTTGGTGAAGAGAAGGAAGAAATGGAAAATAATCAACATGAGAATGAACAAACACATGTTCCTTTAGAAAACCCATTACCTCCATTTCCTCAAAGACTGAAGCAGAAAAATAAAGGTAAACAATTTACAAAATGTTTGGAAATCCTTAAGAAATTAATGATTAATATTTCTTTTGTTGAAGCTTTGGAACAAATGCTAAGTTATATGAAATTTTTTAAGGATGTACTAAATAAGAAAAGGAAGTTTATAGATCATGAGACACTTGCACTCAGTGAAGAGTGTAGTGCTATTATTCAGAAAAAACTTCCTGAAAAATTAAAAGATCCTCTTAGTTTTACCATACCTTATGCAATTGGTGAAAAGTTTTATTGAAAAGCTTTATGTGATTTAGGAGCGAGTATTAATCTTATGCCCTTATGGATCTTTAAACGTTTAAATTTAGGAGAAATTTCCTCTACTACTATAACTCTTCAGTCAGCTGGTTGATCAATAACTTATCCAAAATGAGTTATAGAGGATGTACTAGTAAAAGTGGATAAATTTATTTTCCTTGTAGACTTTATTGTATTGGATACAGATGAAGATAAAAAAATTCCTATTATTTTAGGGAGACCATTTCTTGAAACAAGAAGAGCTGTAATAGATATGCAAAAAGGAGAATTAATAATGAGAGTTAATAATTAAGAAGTAAAATTTAATATAGCAAAAGTTATGAAATATCCTGCAATAGAAAAAGATAACGAATGTTTCAGGATGGAAGTAGCTGATTATCTTAGTAATGAACAGTTTAAGAATGAGTGTGAAGATAAATTAAAGCAAGGAGAAATTTTTGAAAATGAAGATGAAATAAAAGGAGAAGATTTGGATTATATTCAGGGATAATTTGAAACGTTTGACTTGTTGGAAAACGATAGTTAAATCTTATTCCTTCAAGTGTTAAACCACCTGAACTTGAATTAAAGATATTACCTGCCCATTTAAAATATGTATTTTTAGGAGAGTCATCTACATTGCTTGTTATTATATCTTCTAAGTTAATTAAAATTCAAGAACAAAAGTTGATAGAAATGTTGAACAAGTATAAAAAGGCTTTTGGATGGACTTTAGCAAATATTAAATGAATTAGTCCTTCAATTTGTATGCACAGAATTTTATTAGATAAACAATATGAACCTAAAGTTAATCCTGAAAGAAGATTAAACCTAATAACGAATGAAGTTGTTAAAAAAGAAATTTTAAAGTGGATAGATGCTGGAATTATATATCCTATTTCAGATAGTGCTTGAGTAAGCCCAATTCACTATGTTCCAAAGAAAGGAGTGACTGTTGAAGAAAACGAGAAAACGAATTAATACCAATACGATAAGTTAGTGGTTGGTGAATTTGTATTGATTATAGAAAATTACTCTTTCTAGACCAAATGTTGGATAGATTGGCTAAGAAAAAATGTTATTGCTTTTTAGATGGATATACTAGTTATCATCAAATTCCAATTCTTCAGAGGATAAAGAGAAAACAACATTTACGAGCCCATATGAAACATTTGCTTTTCGTAGAATGTTTTTTGGATTATGTAAAGTACCTGCAACATTTTAAAGATACATGATGTCAATTTTAAGCAGTTTTATAGAACATGGAAGGATGATTTTTTGGTATTTGGGACTTCGTTTGAGTTATGTCTTAATAATTTAGAAAAAGTTCTGGAAGTATGTAAAAAAAGTCAACCTAGTATTAAATTGGGAAAAATGTCAATTTATAGTTGTAGGAGTTATTGTGCTTGGACATAAAATTTTTGAAAAAGGCATGGAGGTAGATCCTATAAAAATCCAAGTTATAGAAAAACTACCACCACCTACTAATGTTACAATGGTGAGAAGTTTTCTAGGACATGCTGGTTTTTACAGGTGCTACATTAAAAATTTTTCAAAAATAATTAACCCGTTATGCCAACTTTTAGAAAAAGAAAAGAAATTTGATTTTGATGAGGAATGCATAAAAGCATTTGAATTATTAAAGAAAAAATTAGTCACTGCACCTATAATAGTACCACCTGACTAGGAAAAACTACTTTAAATAATGTGCGATGTTAGTGATTATGCTATTGGGGCTGTATCACGACAAAGACATGATGAAGATTTTAAAGTTATATATTATGCTAGTAAAACTCTAAATGATGCTCAAATTAATCATACTACTAATGAAAGAGAATTATTAGCTATTCTTTATGCCTTTGATAAATTTAGACTTTATTTCATTTGAACTAAATGTATAGTGCATGCATATCATTCTGCTATTAAATACTTAATGCAAAAGAAGGATGCTAAACCAAGATTAATTAGATGAATACTTTTATTGTAAGAGTTTGATTTTAGTGTGATTGATAGAAAGAGAAGCGAAAATCAAATAATTGATCATTTGTCTAGGATAGAAATATAAATATTAACTTATTTTGCAAATGAAATTTTAGAAAATTTCCCTGATGAACAACTATATAGCATTGATGAAATGGATGTACCGTGGTATACTGATATAGTGAATTATATTGTAAGTGATATTTTACCAGCTGATAAGAAAAATCCACAAATAAAGAAATTTATATATGATTTAAAGGACTATTTTTGGGATAACCAATATTTATATAAACAATGTAAAGTTCTAATTATTTGAAAATGTGTGCCTTATGAAGAAATTTAACAGATAATTGAAAGATGCCATGATTATGAATTTGGAGGACATTTTGGAACAAATATAACTACACATAAGATTTTGAAAGCTAGATTTTATTGGCCTACTATTTTTAAAGTTGTTAATGAATATATTAAAATGTGCGATAGATGTCAACGAGTAGGAAATATTTCTGAAAGAAATGAAATGCCCTAAATTTTACATTGGAAGTTGAAATTTTTGATGTGTGGGGATTATATTTTATGGGACCATTTATGCCTTCATTTGGAAACTTATATATATTAATTATGTTGATTATATATTTAAATGGATTGAAGCTATTTTTGTACCTAGATGTGATGCTCGGAGTGTTTCTAAATTTTTAATTAAAACCATTCTTACAAGATATGAAATACCGAGAGTAATTATTACTGATGGAGGATCTCATTTTAGGAATAAGAGAATAAAAAAATTAATTATGAAATATGATAATATGCATAGATTCTTTACTTCTTATCATCCTCAGACTAGCGGTCTAGCAGAGATATCAAATTGTGAAATTAAACGTATTTTAGAAAAAAGTTGTAAATCCTTATAAATCGAATTGGTCTACTAGACTAGATACTGCATTATGGGCATATAGAACTACTTATAAGACTCTCATAGGAATGTCCTCATATAGACTGTATATGGAAAAACATGTCACTTACCGATAGAATTAGAGCATAAAGCGTTTTGGGCTATCAAGGAATTTAATTTTAATCTAAAAGATGCTGGTGAGAAAAGATTATTGCAACTCAATGAACTTGAAGAAATGAGAAATAAAGCATATGATAATGTAAAAATCTATAAAGAAAAAATGAAAATATGACATCATTGGAAGATTAATCAGAAGAAATTTGAACCTAGACAAGAAGTTCTATTATATAATACAAGATTGAGATTATTTCCAGGAAAACTGAAATTTAGTTGGTTAGGACCATTTAAAGTGAATAAAGTTTATCATTATGGAACTTTTATTATTAAAGATCCTAACACTGAAAATGTATTTAAAGTTAATGAGCATTGTCTGAAACATTATTTTGAAGGGCACATACCTCAATTTAAAGAAGTTTTAAAGTTAAATCAACCGAACTAAACAAATGGTGTGTCGGGCTGATGACGTTAAACCAAGCGCTTTGTGGGAGGCAACCCATACATATATGTATATGTATTACTACTTTGTTTGATAAGTATCTTATATATTAGTAGATAATAATCCTACACAATTGCGTTTATTATAAATTAAGTCAAATATTGGCATTGGAGAAAAAGTTGAAATTAAATTGAACAAAAAATGTAAGTTGAAAAATTTTGGCCACTGGCGCCGATGTCGCCCAAGAGAACGGATCTCAGCGCCAGCAGCGCCAATAAGGAGTGAAGTGCTCTGGTTGACAAGATCATTTTGTAAAGGCAATGAGAAGTTCTGTTTTACAGAACCGC
Source organism: Phalaenopsis aphrodite (assembly GCA_003013225.1). Taxonomy (NCBI): domain Eukaryota; kingdom Viridiplantae; phylum Streptophyta; class Magnoliopsida; order Asparagales; family Orchidaceae; genus Phalaenopsis; species Phalaenopsis aphrodite. The sequence goes on from NEWO01000469.1 coordinate 162,195, forward strand.
TACAGTTGTCATGTTTGTAGTGAAGGAGTTTTATGCAAATCTAAATGGAATTACCCAAGGAGTTGTCTTCATACGAGGTAAGGCTGTACCATTTACTCTTGCGAGGATTAATGAATTGTATATGTCAGAAAATGTTCCAATATGTCATTATACAAATTTTATTCCTATGCGAGATTTGATGCAAGATGTTTATAATTTTCTGACGGATGAAAGTGATATGTGGGAAGTACGAGATGAAGGATATATTAGTTTTCCTGCTTCATCACTTAATCCAATTTCGAAATAGTGGCCTTTCTTTATTTGTACAAAATTACTCTATACTATGAAGATTAGTAGAGTCACCCAAGAAAGTGCTATTTTAAACTTCTGTATTCAAATGGAAAAACCTATTGATATTGGATCAATCATATTTAAATTTGTTATGGGTATCATTATGAATGACCAATTTATGGACTTGGGCATCCTTCTACAACTTTTTGATTTATAGTCAATCCCAAGTGCCATATGAAAGTTAGGAAAAAGTTTCACTACCATGGGAGCCCATGATCCCTATTGATGATCAATATGTTCGTAATGGAAATAAAGCACTAGATTTTTTTATGTATCATTCTTCACATGCTTCAACTCCATTAATACCACCAACAGTAGGAAGTTATCTTGCTATTGAGAAAAAAATTGATGAAAATTGAAAGGGAACTTCAGAGTATTATGAATGCAGTAGGAGATCTTAAGTGCCTTTTTGATCACCTTGATTGGAGAATGAAAGAGAATTTTGGTCATACTGGAACTTTTGAAGCAGGATTAGTTCAGATGTTTAAAGAAAATGGGAGGATCGAATAAAATTTAATAGATCGAGTCCAGTACCGATCCTTCTACATTCTATATGTTCATTACCAATCCATGGGAGATATTAAATGAGGTGAAAGCACTGAAGATGAAGTGGAATGTCTGAAGACTTTGGATTCTCTGCTTGCTTAAGAATATTTATGTATTTAATGTAATTGGGTAGATTTGATTTGATTTGATTTGGTTTGGTTTATTTTTGCTTTAGAATTTTAAACTTTGATTATGTGTATAGTTTTGAGTTAGCGTTTAGTGTTGTGGCTTGATTTCGATGCTGATTAGTTTGCTTAACAGATGAAAATGTGTGATTTATGAAATGTGTTTGTAAAAAGTGTATTTTCAAATATAAAAGTTAGTTTGTTGTTGTTTGTGAAAATGATTGTTTGTGAATATTTATTTTTGAATTATAGTTAGATAAAAGTTTGTGTTTAAAAATACTAAAAAAACTTTGGAGTAATTTAAAAAAAATTGAAAATTTGAAAAAAAAATCAAATTAGTGAATTTCAAGCCTTTAGCGCCGACGATGCCTTCAACCCTAGAGCAGAAATAACACCTTTAATTCATGGTTTTCACAGTAAAACCTCCATTTTTACCCATAAAGTCACCTTCAACCTTCAGTTTTTACAGTTAGGGCTTGGTTTTGGGCTGATTTGAGGCGATTTAGAGGCAAAGGAACTTCAGATTTCATTTTCTCTAGGTATGAGCTACACTTTAAAGTAAAAATTTTTGATTTTCACCAAAGATTTTTCTCACATTGCCTAGATCCGAGAGTTTTGTTTTTTGAGAGATTTTGAGAAAATGCTCTGGTGAAAAACTTTAACTTAGTGGATTTAAGTTTAAAGTGCTTTACATTTTGATTTTCGGAATTTTGGAATTTATTCGGATTTTTTTTCAAATTTTTCTAGATTTCCTATGACACTTAGATCAAGTAAAAAAAAAAGAATATGATAAGCAAAAGTTTGTTAGCTATAAAGCTGGTGCTCGATTTCATAGTCTTCGAGAAAATAAGAAAGTGATTCCAAATCAAGGTTTCAAAAATCTGGGAGGAGAAGTTGAACGATTGATTATTGCTCGGCAGTGGGATAACTTCTGTTATTTTACTGCCGATGCGATAGATGAGATAGTTATGGATTTTTATGCCAACTTTTCAGAGGCTTCTAATGATTTTGTTTTTATTTGAGGAAAAAGGGTGGAGTTTATTCCAAGAAAAATAAATGAGTTTTATCAATTAGAAAATGTTTATAGATGCTAGTATCGTTCATTCTCTGCTACAAATGAGGCCTTAGATGAGGTTATTTCTTTTCTGACTGGTGAGAAAGGGGCTTGGAAAGTAAGGAATGCTATTAGAGTCAACTCTCCACTTTCTATGTTAAATGTAGTATCTAAGGCCTGACATTATTTTATTTCTGGGAGGATGATTCCAATAAACCATCTTAGTGAAGTGACCAAGGATAGAGCCATCCTGAACTACTGTATTCAGCAAGTGATAGATATAAATGTAGGCCCTATCATTTATATGAACACTCAATCTATTACTATGGGAGAGACCACTGGTGGATTTGCACACCCTGCTCTCATTTATACACTTCGTGAGCATGCAGGAGTTGATTTCAAACCTGATGAGGAGAGGATTGAGCCTCAGAGACCGATTGGGCTTGCAAACATTAAGACTTATGAGTCCTATGTTGATTGGAGATCTGGAAGTAAGGCCAGTGATATTCTTTCTACTTCTAGGACCCCATACTTTCAGTGAGCCTACTTCAAGTGACCCTAGTAACAGGGAGTTATTAGATCAGATGATGATTTAATAGGAGATATTTTGAGGATGAATCATAGGATGCAGAACATGGAGGTCAGAAATGTTTATACAGATGATCTGCTTATGATGATGCTTTAGTAAAATACCTGAGGGGTGATCATACAGTTCAATTCTCTATTCACCCTATTTATACTCCATATCAGCAGCAAAAGTTAGATGTTGAGGATGAAGAAGATGATGACTGGTGATCTTTTTTTTTTGTTTATTTGTTTGTGTTATACTTAGTGATTGTATTGCTTGTTCTGTGATATTGTTGAGACTTTGTTATTATGTTGTAATGTGAAACTGTAATGTGTAAAACTGTTTTCTTTTTTAGAATTTAGTTTGGTTCTGTTGTTAGTTTCAACACTTTGTTTTATGTATTGTAATTAACTCTTTCTCAACAAATTTTATATATTATGTGCAATTTAATGTTTTAAGCCTTGTAGTTTTTCATATTAGCACCTCCAGTATTTCAGAATTTATTGGTAAAAATCAGAATATTCAACATGTATGAATTTTCTTTATGTATTTAATGTTTTCTTTCACCCTTTTATTTTTAAAGTTCTTCATGTAAATATTTTAAAAATTTTAAGTTTGGGGGAAGAAAAGTTATTTAAAAAAAAGGAAAAGAAAGAACTTAATTTTATTTGTCCTCACTTAATTATATTTTCAAAAATTGTAAATTTAACGTGACCTTTGATATTAGTGGTTAACTTTGAATAACTATATTTATGTTTCTAAATACATAGTAAATTTAAGTAAGAAAATTTTCAATAAAAAAGGTTAATTCTAGAGACTAAGAAAATTGGTAAAAGAGAATAAGACAATGTTTTTCTATTTTTAGTAAAGGAATTTGTATTTTTGAAGTATTAAAAATCTTAAAAGATTCATGTAAAAAGAAAAGAACTAAACTTTATGTAATTTTTGAGTTAATATAAATTTGTTAAGTGAAGAAATGTAAAAAGTTTCTAACTTTAAGATGAGGATAGTGAAGTTCAAAATCATTAAAGACTATCCAGATATAGTAATCCTCACATACATAAAAAAAAATAAGAAGAAAGAAAAGAAAAATGGGATTAATAATGATCTTGAAAAGTAAGAAAAAAAAAAGACGTGGGGAGAAGCTTAAGGAGATGCCTAAAAATTGGCTTCACTTGAATCAACTTAAGGAAAAAAAAACTTGGACACATTTTCTAAAATTTTTATTGAAGTATTAGCTTAATGATTAGTAAAGTTTTATGAAGTTCTTTTTCATATGAGTTTTCTAAGTGACTTTAAAATGACAAATTTCAATTTTTCTTGAAAGAAATAAAGGATTAGAAATATTACATTTAATTACTGAATATTCTAACATCATTTGTATTAACTGGAGTTGTTTTGAACTTTTCTTAAGTTATACTATTATGTTTAGAGAAATTAAATATGGAAGTCTAGAAGTTAAATTCTTTACTATAAGTCATATTTTTTATGTAGTAGAGGAGTTACTTGAGGACAAGTAACATATAAGTTTGGGGGATTTTGATACACCGAAAATATATGCATTTTTAGACCCATATTTTATACAAAGTTTTTGTGATATTGCACCTTAATTGAAGGTATTTTGATGATTTCTTACAGGTTGTTAATTTTTAGGACTTAAAGCAAAAAGGAAGCAAAAAGGATGGAATTTGGAGTCAAAATGACGTTTTTGAAGAAGTACTCAACGCCGGCTACACCAAGAGCAATGCCGACGACGCATTACAACAGAACAATATAAATTTTTACTCAGCGTCGATGGTTCCAAAACTAGCGCTGACGATGCCAAAGGCGGTTCAACCCCTCTTTCTAGAAGGTTCGATGTATTTGGACATTTTTTAAAGAGATTTTGTAGGCACCTCTTAGAGAACTGACCTTGGGCTTCATATGAGGCTGAAATTCATCAAAAAAGTGACTCCTTTTCGCTCCAAGACATTCCTTCACGCTCCATGTTCGCCATTCTTCATAATCCATCTTCATTCCCCCACCATATTAGAGTCCATTAGTGATTTTTGTTTTATAATTTAGAGTTTGTGTGGTGAGATTTAGTGTGAAACTTTCTGTAAGAGTGTTAGAGAAGGAGAAAAGTGAGAGATATCTTCTTCCTGCATTTCTAAGAAAAGGCTACAAGGTATTTGCTTTGAGAAAGAGTTTCAGATAAGTTTTATTTGTTTATTAGTGTTGTATGAATTTTCTTTTATATATGAAATTTATGTTTTATTGTGTCTTTCACATGAAGTCTGAGTAGTTCACTGTATCTTTCTCCCTACTATAAGATATAGTGAAATGAAAAGATAATATGACGTGCCAATATTGAGATATAGAAAGAATTGCGATGATTTTTTCAGCTCTAAACTTAATTTACATTTTGATTTCGCTAATTGAACTGTTAAAATATGTCGTGAAAGATATGATCCGGGAAATGGAGTATGAGTTCTACAACAGAGTGAGGATGACTTTTGATTTCATGGAGGAGAATCATTTATGAAATTAAGTGTAAAAAATAGGAAAATATTCTTTGTTGGGTGAGAATTAGAGAATCTTACAGACTAAAATCCCCAATTCAGGCTTAGTGTTTAAAAACTAAAGCGAGAGTTAGTCTTTAGGTGAAGGGAAGTGAGAGTTCTAGAGTGGGAGTCGGTATCCTCCTAGCCTAGCCACGGATTTAGGGACTAAACCTAGGATTAGCCAATGATTTTCTATTCATTGTATCAGGGTAGAGAATTTTAATTGCTCATATTTAACACAATACATATTATAAACATTTATCTCATCTCATTTTACCAGAACCTCATTGTAGTGGGAAGTATGCTTTTCACATAAGAAATCTTCATTACATAAACATAGTTAGTAGATTAGTCTTTTTAAACTTTGCATTTCTGTTTTGCTAAAAGTTAGGTACTTTAGTTTTGATAACATCTCAACATTCAAAATTAGTGACAGTGATTTTGTTTGATTTTTTCTAAATTTCCTAATAAAACTTATATTTGCCAATTTACACCTTCCTTATGGGATCGATATTCGGGGCTTAAATAGAAGGTCCTTTATTACTTGATAACGATACATATACTTGTGTAAAATCCCATTATTAATTTCATATGATTATATGTATTTTACACAACTTTCTTTTCATATAAGGATCAAGTTTTTGGCACTGTAGTGGTGTCAACTTCATAAATCCTTACATATAAAAATCGGGATCAGTTGTCAAACACGTAGATATGTGATGCGGGTCGTTTATGTGCGCTATCAATGTTTTTCAACACTACAACACACATAAGAGCTATACTAGAAATTATGCAGATCAATTACAATAAAATTTACTTCAGTATAATCAGTTTTTTTTAAATATTTAAAGTTGCCACTTTTAGTTAATTAAGGTGTACTTTTAATTTCAAATCATCACTAGGCTGCAAAAGCAAGTATATGTATCTCAATTCCCCGATGATAGACAACGAATCTCAGAAATTTTCCGAAGGTAATTTCGAAGGCACACTTTAAGGGATTTATCTTAAGATTATATTGTCGTAATCGTTCAAATAGGAACCTCACATCATACAAGTGGTCCATTCACTGCTTGCTTTTGATGACCAAGTTATCTACGTAGCACTCCACCTGATTGTGAATGAGGTCATCAAATATCTTTATTATAGCTTGTTGGTAGGTTTCTTTAACATTCTTGAATTTAAATGACATCACTGTGTAGCAAAAGATTCTGATCGGCGTTCTGAAGGCTGTAAGTGCTGCATCTTCTGGAGCCATCTTGATCTGATTATATTCTGATGATCCATCCATGAAAGAAAAAATCTAGTGTGTTGATGCAATGTCCAACATTAACTATAGTATTGGTAATGGAAACTCATCCTTTGGACACGCTTTATGTAAATCCCTGAAGTCGACACATACCCAAATCTATCCATTCTTCTTCTTAACTGAAATGATGTTGGCTAATCATGCATGGTATTACTCTTCCCACACAAAGTTAGCTTCTATTAACTTCTTTAGCTCAGTAATGACTTGTTATATTTTGAGTCGCATTCTTCTAGGATCTTGTATTACTGGAGTAATACTCTTGTCCACTCTAAGCATGTGACTACAACTTTTGAGGACAATCATGGCATCTCAACATAGCTCCAAGCGAAGCAATCCTTAAATTAAGATAATAACTTGATTAAATTTGTAGACTCCTCTTCACTTAGTAGAGAACTTATGAAGGTTGGTTGGGGTTGCTCCTCAGTCCTGAGGTTAAATTTTTTCAATTCATCAACTATTGACTTAATTTCCTCCTCAATTTTAGCAAAGAATCATTAATGAGAGAGTCCTCAAAATCATCCTTCATATCCAGGAAATTCTTTTCTAATTTTCTGGTAACAACCACGCAAAATTTTGAATCATTGACTGGTTATATCGTACAAAATTTGAGACCTTTTTCCAGTTGAGAGTTTGACCTTTAACATTTCATAAATTCTCAAAGAGCTGTAGTTTATCCTTCGACATTTCCTTTAACACGAATCCCTATTGAATTAATTTTTATTCACAAGGAGAAAAGTAATTAAATGATAATTCTATTAATTCATTAGATCATCCTCTTCCAAATTTACTTGAATTTCATAACTAGTAGTAGGTGAAGATCGGTAAAACTTGATCAGTTTCAAACCAACACATCAGACTTCCTTAACCTCTAGACTCTTGATCTTTTGAGGGTGAATCAGAGTATGTAGTGGTTGATCCGATTGTACATTGACTCATTTTTACTTTTCTCCATATCCTCCAATGAGATCTCGTGCTATGGTTTCTTCTATTTTATCATCATTGTCTCTTCATCAGACTCATCTTCATTAGATATTTCTTCCATATCGATGTTGATGGTCGGCCTTGTTCATTCAAAAATCACGTTGGTTCTTACTCGCCCGCATCCCTAGCCTCGATCTCCAATGCGTAGACTAAAAGAACTTCCACAAACTCGATGCAAAAGAGTGGTGATAGATCATTGAAGGAGAGTTGAAGAATCTTGCTCTTGTAATCCCTTTGAATCTTCCATGTTACTTGGCATAACTTCACGAGAAAATAGTCTTCTTTGGAGAAGCGTAGTAAGCGGCATCTTCGTGGATGCCTACTTAATGAACTGAAAATGGTTGTAAGTCCCATTTTATGCAATATTCTTGTCCTTCTTTATAATACTTGTTGCTCTAGTGTAGCCATGATAGAACCATGTTGTACTAATGAATCCATGATCGACCAAGCAAAGCATTTAATGAAGTTTTCGCGTCGATGATATGAAATTTTAACCATTGTTACTAGCTCTCCTAATTTCATGAGCAACGTAATTGATCCCAAAGCTCTCTCTCCATTTTGATTGAATCTTCTTAACATCATCTTATTGGCGGTAAGGTCATGAGCATCAATATCCAAGTATGCTAACGTCTGTAGACTCTTCAAGTAGAGTGACGCTTTTTGATCTACCAAAACTCTGAAAAACACAAATCTGCTGATGCTGACAAAGATGTAGAGCGGTTTGTTATGATCGGTTGCACCAGAAAACAAGTCTTCATCTGTGAAGGTTATTCTAGACTGTTCTTTTAATAAACAAACTTCATCCGAGGATGTGCTGGCCAACTGAGCTAAGAAAATTTTTGCATCAAGTAGGGTCGTGACCAGAGATTCCCTCTTCTCCTTTGATAGGGTCAGAGCATTGTAAATACTTAATTTGGCTGGAAACCTTCTAAGATGAGCTAGTACATTACAATCTGCTTTATAAAGACCTCCAATTTTCACTTGATTATGTGTCACTTCCACTGGCAGAGGTGGAGGTGGTTCTTCTCGAGTAACTATTTGTTTTCCTTTGTCAATTGGAGTCGTTCTACGGGGCAATATCTCCCCACTCCTTAAATTAATTTTTGTAATCTCTTCTTTTTTTTCATGTTATGTCCGGTTCTTCCGATGTTGTTTCCGAATATCAAAAATCCAAGTTGATTGCTATCGACATTCCTTGACACTGAGGACCAGCTCCTCACTCCCAGAACTGTAACAATCGGTGTCGTCATTATCTATTTCCACTAGTAGGATTTTTGAACTTGAGTATGATTTGAGGATCAATTTAGAAATTGAGATCGGGGTTATATTGGTCACAATTTATTAACATGAGAGACAGTTAAAATGTAGCCTAAATTGTAACCATTATATTCTGAATCTGGTCAAGTATCTTCTTGGATGATTTGTTCCAGATTGTACTCCAACCATTCTCATCTTAATATAGCTATATCAGGGTGATTGGCTTGGCCAAAATCACATTTACAAAACCTCTGTTAGGTTCTTTTAAATACTCATTCTGGATGAATATATTTCCTTGTTTAAGATTTCTCTCGAGTCAATCCTTAAAGTCAAAGCATCCCTCTTTAGTGTGGCCAAGGATCTTGTCATTCAAAAAAAAAGTTGGGATGATCCTTCTTATCAACTTTCTCTTGCTTCGTTGGCTTGGGCAATCTAAACTTGGGCTTCTTCATTAAATTTCTGAACATCTTTAGCGCAGCTTCATTCTTGAAAGAATATACCCTATTCATTTGATATGCAGTTGCTTCAGATATACCCTATCTGATATCTGTCCAGTACGGTCATCTTTGAAGCAACTGCTTACTAGGCTGGCCATACTCTTGAGTCTGTTGCTGCTGATCAGACTGAACATGTTGTGACAACTAGTGCGAACCCTAACAAAGCTGCACAACCTGAATACTTATTGGTTGCTTGCCCTTACCGAACGTGGCCACCGTCCCAGAATTCCTTACAAATTTCCTGACTGCTATGGACTTCTTAATCTTTCACTAGGACTCCATATGTTTATCCTTCCCCAGCAAGCTACTGACCGTGCTGAGTAGCTTCTCAAATGACTTGATTGTGAGTACCTTGAGCATGAAAGCTACTAATCCATGAATGCTTTTGTGTAGAATCTCAATCGTATGTTTTTCATATAGCTGAGGCTGACAATTCATGCTCAAGTTTCTCCACCTCAAAATGTAGTCAACCAAGGTCTCTTTGGATTTCTATCTTTTGACAAACAAATTATCGAACTAGATGAATGCCTTCAGAGATCTACTGGGAAACTCTGCATATCTGTCAAAGTCAATTTCTAGTAAAATGCTGACAAACTGACAGAATAATAGTTCTTCAGTGGTCTCAACATTACAATAACTTGCTCTAAAGTGGGGTATATGCTGTCAGGGATTTTTGGTCCCATCAAACATCTTGATGTTTGGTGGCACAAAGCTCTTGGGGTATGGTATGATATTTAGTTCCTCTGAGTAAGGTCTTGAAATTGATGCCCCTCTTATAAACTGAGCTAAGGTCTCCCTTATCTGTTTCTCAACCAACTGGTTTCTGTTTTCCTCTAGTGTCAAGCTCTAGATGGAATCTTTCTTTTGTGGTTTATCTCTATTAGTGAATTGACCTCCCTTCTGTAAGTTGTAATATGCACAACCTTGGGCTGGTTGATCTCCGGTGAAGCTAGCTGCTACGACTAAGATTGTCCATGCATTGTAGCCATAACAGCCATCTCATATATCCTTTTCTCCATTCAGATGATTTGTTCATCTCTTAGTTGAATGAACCTTTGCAAGTTATCCATGACATTCTCCTCAACAGAAAGTGGAGCATCGCATAGATGCAACAACCTTCATCTCGACAATATTAATTTCCACGAACTCCTCATTAAAATAATCCATGAAATCAAATTCTTCATCGTCGTCAACTCCTACTCCTCACTTTTTGGACAGTTATGCAATTTTGGCTCTGAGCTTTTCCACTTTATCCTTGATTGCTTTCTCCTAAATCTTAAGATCTGGAGATCTCTCTTAAACATCATCCTATTGTGCAATGGACTCTTTAGCAATAGTGACAACAACCCCTGTCACATCGATCTTGTGCATCATTCCATAAAACTACCCAATGGCTCAATAAAACATAGTGGTGCTGCACCCTTGGGTACCCACACTCTCTTCATTGACATTGACACCTTGAGATTTGTTGTCTCATGGGAGGCATCAGTGTGTCGAAGAGAATTATGCTCCCCACAGTGCGAACTAATTACACTAGTAATTGGTCTCTTCCCTTTACTCCTCTTTGAGAAATTCTCATGAATGATAGTAGGTAGTGTAATCAAACCCAGACATGACTTGACCAGTTGATGTCCTATGAGCTTCAGAGTAATGATGGTAGAATCTGTGATGGTGGCAACAATATTGACTTGAATCCCAAAATAAAAATTGACTGGAACACGGGCTCAGGGTACCTCTACTAATCTCTGGTACTGGCGAACAAGTCTGATTTCCTTCAAAATCTCACTTATCATTCGAGGTGAAACTGCGCAGCCCACTCCCTTGAGCAACTTATAAACTGAACATCTTTCCTTGGCAGCTAGCCTCTCAAAATACAGTGCAGCCTCTGGTGATAGGAGTGGGGTTCTCCTTCTTCTTACCATGATCCCGTGGTGATGGAAGAGTAGCAGTAATCCTACGGAGGCTCTCATCTCCAGTGGTATCTAATATGGGATGAAACCTTCTCCCTCAGAGGAGAGGAGAGGTCTCAACCAATTCTAAGTTCCTCCTGCTGAGTATTTTGATAAAAAGATGCTAATTATGTAACCTTGACCCCGACAACCTCTTGGATTTTGCGATTATGATTTCTTTTCGGTGACTTAGTTGACATTGTTGCCCATGAATTGGAACCAACCTCAAACACAGATGGAAAGGCATAAAATGCATCAACGTAATCTTCTTCAATCAAAACTTCTTTTCCCTTAGTGAATGATACGGTAGGCACATTATCAATGAATCTAAAGGTAGTTGGTGTAATGACTCTCCTTGACACTAGAGCATCATATCTGACAGACACAGGAACAATAGACTTAACGGGTACCGGGGTGGTAGCAATCTTCACCTTCTTGTTAGAAGGCAAGTCTGGGTGGTAGTTCAAATCAAATTCTGTGGATGGCACCTGGACATTCAGGGTAGTAACTTTCATGACCACTTTACAAACATCTTTCAATATTACAAAATACACACAATAGATATAACAATCAATATTCAATATAATCTCAGCAAAAATGCCTTAAGTAAGAAAGGGCACTAATGGAGTCCTAAATATCAATCCCATAGGGAAGTTGGAAAAGCCTATAAGTAAATTCTTAAAATTATTTTATATTTTAAAAATCTAAAGAAAATTAAGTGTGAGGTTTGAATATTAACTATTAAAGTGAATGCTATCTAAAATGCAGTTGAAAGACAGAGTTAACTAACAAAAAACTAAACTTTCAAAAGTAAAATCACGAAAACTAAACAAGGAGATTCGAATTTAAGAAAGCATCATTCTCCTTTATAATGAATATATGGATTGTGAAGAAATTAAAAACATTTAAAAATATATATAAAAACTGTTTAGTGTCAAATATGAGCAATCCTATTATTTACCCTCTTCCAAGTGCTGTAAAGAACATTTACTAATAAAAAATTTGGTCCCTAATTTTGTGGTTAGGCTGGGAGGATATCAACTACCACTCCAGAGCTCCCACTACTCCCTCCCCTAAGGGCTAACAAAGTCACATTAGTTTCCAATCAACTGGATCAAATTGGGGATTTTAATACGTCACCATAAAATCTCCAATTATGCATCCAACAAAGTATATTTCCTCATTTCTTTGCACTCAATTCCATGGATGACATACTCTCTCATGAAATCAAATGTGATTCTCCCCTTGCTATAGAAATCATAGCCCTTTTTTAGAACATATGTTTCTCAACATGTTATAACATTTCAATATGGCCAGTTCAAAAAGTAATTGAAGATCACAGTTCAAATCATCACAATTTATTAAAATTTAAAACCATAGAAAACAAAATCAATTCTTTATAAAAGCACATCTCAAAATAAGGAGAAGGATAAAGAAAACTACTCAGAATTCATGAGAATAATACCACAAAACAAAAATTTCATATATAAAAATAAGTTTACAAAATAAAAGAAATAAAAGACACAACTTATCTCACAGTTCTTCCCAAGCAAATCCATAGAAGTTCTCTTCAAGCCTTTCTCTCTTTACAAGCACACTCAACTCTCTCTTAGAAGTGTAATGAAGAAGAAATTTCTCACCTTCCTTCTCCTCATACAAACCTAGAAGAAAATCTCCTCTTCTTCTCTCCTTTCCTTTCACGCCACCCCCAATTTCTTGTCCTTTTTATCCCCCCTAAACTCCTAGAAATCTCTTTCTTTTGTTTTGGGCTACTTCTTTTCGAAAGGAATTCAAAATTTCCTCCAAAATTTCCTCCAGAAGTCAACTCTTTTGAATTAAAAAGATGTGTAATTTAATCCAAGAGACATATCCCTTCATAAAATAACCTTCCAAAGTACTAGATGCATTGAATTACTGCAATAAGTGTTTAAAATAAGTGTCCCTTTGAAAATTCTTGCAAAATTCATCTCAAACCACCTTAATCCACAAAAAGTCATCTCTGGCGCATCATGTGTCAATTCTGGTGTATCATGCACCAGTTCTAGCGCATAATGTGCCAAGCCTCTGTCAAATGATGCATCATGCACCAATCTGACACATCATACACCAGATCTCCAAAAATGACTATTTTGGCTCCAAATTTCATTATTTTTGCCATTTTTTCTCCAAAAACGTAAAAATAATATACCTACAACAAAAATATGAAAATACCCTTCTTTAAAGTGCAATATCACAAAAAATAAGCATAAAATATGTACTTAAAACATTATATTATTTTATTATATCAACGATGAATGGGGCCTTCCCAAGTACTACCTCGAACTCATCCAATCCAGATCCAAACATGATCATCAGAGCAACGTTGAGGGTTTTACAGCTGGTAGGCAAGTTGCAACAAAAGGTGAGAGTTGGGAACGCCATCATAGCAACATCAAAATGAAAGTTCCGAGGGTTAGTATTGGCCAATACATCATAATTCTAGTGCAACACAAAAATTTATGAAGGTCGTTCTGCAAACTAGACACTTCCTTTCTTATTTTTATTTACACTTCATTTTAATTTCTAGATTTTTTTGCTTATTTTTTATCATAATGTTAAGGAGTTTTGGTTAAAATTAAATGAGGGTGAAAAGACGTAAAGAACTGGCTCAATTTGCAGGAATGAAATCCAAACCCATAAGATGTGATGGAATGGTGAACTTATGTACTAAGTTTTGGATCAACTTCACAACGCACATCGCCTAGGTGAAATTAGTTCACCAAAACATCTATTGGGTGTCAAACCCCACACAAAGAGAAAAATTCATAAAGGACTCCTGTACCTCTCTGTTTAAAGATGGTTAATCAGACGGCCTTGGAATCCAAAAGAATTGATTGTTCTTGCCCAAGAAAGATATGAGCAAAGCATTCAAGCGGAAGAAGGGTAATCTGGTCCATGAGGGACATGGACACATTATCGATGTATGAAGACAAAATTTTCTTATCGCAATGGAGAAAAAAACTAATCCCTAAAAGAGTCACAAGAAAACATGTCAGTCGCCAAATTGGGAAGGTGTATATATTTCATTTAATATAATGTATTATAATTTTAGAAATTAATATTTTAAATTTAAAAAATACGAGATTTGACCAATCTCATATAGACAATATTATAAAAAAATAAACAAAATACCATAATTAATACATCTATCCCAAGGAATTAACATATTACTTATTAGTGAGACTCGATTAAATAAATTAAAGAATTTATGAAATCTGTTTTAGTCTGCGAAAACATTTATGTTGACCAAAAAATTTTCCCCTATCTAATATGAAAGATTAGACTGGGTTTATATTAGTTTGGGTTCTAAAATTTTCTATAAGGAAAAGCCCCTATATTTAATTACATCTTAAATGACTGAAGTCACTTAAGAAAACTCTCGATTTAGATCAGAAATTATCATCTTCAAGAATTTTAAAGAGTAGGACTTTTCAATTTTGGAGAAAAAAAGTATCAAATGTGCAAAGCTCAAGTTTGGAACACTTATTATGAAATCTAAAGAGAGAAAACTAGAGGACACCACTGATCCCGATGCGAACCTTGGTGACTTCCCAAGCTATCCTATAGTTTAGCTTCAATTTTGAAGAGATATTACTAAATGTTTCATCCTACCAATTATTATTATTTAGGTCTTACATTTGCATGACACAGTTACACAAATTGCCTGAAAGATAGGAGGATCTATATCATAACAAATGACAACCATAGAGCCTAAGGTAAGTTAGGGCTTAAATTACACAATAGGGTTGTGCAAAGGCTTAAAGATAACGTGAGGATTTAAGTTGCACTAGGAAAACAACCTTGAAATCCTATGACTTGTTATTTAATTCTAATGAAAGATATTAGTTGTTATAGATTCACTTGTTGTCTTTAAGTTGTTCTTATGTGCATCTTGTCATGTTGCCCATGAAGTTAGCTCGAAGCTCCTTGTCGAAGTAGTAATCCTAAATTTTGAGGTTCAAAAGGTTTTATCATGTGTGTTTCAATGTTTTGGTTTTGTTATTATTCAAGCATTATTGGGGGGGAATTAAAGTAGATGAAAGTGATAGTGATTAGGATCCCACGGTTCCCTCATTCCGGTACCACTATTTTCTTCTGAATAAACTTAGTATTAACTTGTTTTTAAGCTCATTTAAACTAGGAAGACCTAGTTAACACCTTTGGGTTACCTCATCTGAGGGACTCCGGTAAATAGAATTGGATGTGTTATGCTTTCTTTATTTTATTGTCTTATTTTGAAAATGTTGTTTAATTTTTGAAAAGTGTTTTTTATAACTTTCGGTTTTGGTAAAATTTTGCAAGTAATGTAAATAAATGTAGGTAAAAAAAATGTAAAGTAAATGACTAAAATCGCATTGCATTAAAAATAAATTTTTACCTGGGCCTCTGCTACCGTTGCATGATTAACATCATAAATCATAATATATTTGCAAGGAATTTAAATAAATTGCAGGAAAGTAGATAAGAGCATCCAATATTCAAAAATTCTGGAAAACAAGCCGTAACAAAACCTAATGAAAAGAAAACCCAAGTAACATATAAAAAATTGGGGCTAGCTGTAAGACATTGGTAAAACTGGGGGCTAAGAGCAGAACTTTGTGCTTCCCGACCATAAGTAAGAACTACCAGTCTGATCATTTGTAGAGGGCATTCCTAACCTCAATCTAAGTACATAACCATGGACCTTTAAATGTTTTTATTTGAATTTAATTTTCATGCATATAAAACTTACTTTATCATGGAAAAAAGATATTTGTTTAAAACATTTTGTAGAATGGTGCAGTCTACATGTTAATTAATTTAATTGAGCTAGGACTACGAACAACTTAAGAGTATCGGGGGCAACCATCTTATCAAGATTTTTTGAATCATACCATCAGTCCTTATCCTCTCCTTTTATTAAAGGTCCTTGAGGTAGGACATACTATTCTAAAATCCAACATCATATGCCTCATTTTTGCGCAGATTAGCTTTATCATCATTGCCCTAACCACCTAGACCTCAAACTTAAAAAAACCCGATGATCCATATGTGGTAAAAATAAATATTCTAGTTGCTCACAAGTGTTAAAATACCTTAGAGAAGACTCAAATCCTTGTGCATCAGGTGAATTAATATAAGATAGGTAGTGTAGGGTATTTTTATTGATTTAGGTTAATTATTGGATTCTGAGGCATAATTTGATGAGTCTTTAAAAGTTTTATTGGATGATTTTCTAAAGAATAGAATAGTAAGTTTAGTCATCCTTCAAAATTTCCAAAAGATCGTAAACATGTTCGGAGCATAGCCCTAAAAACTTTTAGAACCCTTTGAACTATTTCGAGTTCATTTAGACTTATTTGGTTGCTCACTTAATCATCCTAGGTTAAATCAAGTTTTAATGAATTAATACATCTTATGCTCAATGAAACTTATTATTTCAATCGTCCCAAGTGCAGGGTACTCATATAGTCATTTGATATTTTACTTAAAATGTATGTAAGTGGATGTCGCTAGGGCAAGTTTAAGTAACTAAGGATCTTGTATCCACCACTAATGTTGGGCATGTAGTGTTTATAAGATTTTTGTATTTAATCATGTTGCACTTTTCTAAACCTCATCAAACAATTTTAAATGTCAAGCCTAATTCACTACTAAGCCACTAAATTCAGTCTGAGGGTTAAATTTGTAATAACCAAAATATGTTGAATTAGAAGTACTTAATTCTAATTAAATGATCATGCTTATAATCTAATACCAACTAGGGGCTTCAATTAAGTGAGTTATTATCTTCCTAACTCAAGTCCAATACCTTAGTGTCATCCAATTGACTTAACCTCCAAGTCATGACAATTTATAAAATTACCACTTTACCCTCATCTTAAAAAGGTGACGAGTTGATTTCAACCTCTTAACCCATTATGTTTCAAACATCCAAAAGAATTTAATTTAATCAACATTACCCATTTCCCCTTCGACTTAGCCTAAAGTTTAATTAATGCACAAAAAATCAAAAATTATCATTTTGTCCCTAGGGCTCACAACTTCATAACTCATTAAATACAACTCAAATGACATTAAAATTTTTATGGTACCCCACTCATGGGTTAATTAAGATTCAGAGGAAAATTTATGGATTTTCTAATTTTTACTTAATTTTAATAATTATTTTAGCTCAAAAATAAGATTTTCAATATTAATTTATTTAACTTATCAAAACAATTTTTTTGTTCATTGGAAAATTATTAGAGGTTCACCTAGGTCAGAGGACCACTTTAACATAATTTCATAATTTTTTAAATTATTTATTTATTTTTGTGATTAATTAAATAAAAATATATTTTAATTTTAAAAATTTCTTTTTATAATTTTTTAATTATTCCTAATTTTAAAGAACTTAGAGAAATAAACTTTTCATTTTTATGATTTTTTATTTTATTTATTATAATTATTTTATGAAAAATTAAGGAAAAATACATTTTTAGCATTTAAAAAATACATAACTAAATTAGAAAAATTTTAAAAAAAATAGAAAGTCCTAAGTGATTAGGGAATAGTTAGGAACATTTTTTTTTTCATTTTCATATTTTTACAATTTTTAATTGTTTTTAATTATTTTTAAATTAAAAAGTAGCTAAAAAATGAACTATTTAATTGAATAAAAATTTTATTTTTCCTAGATTCTCCTAATCACAAGGAACTCAGAAAACCACTTTCATAATTTTCCTAATTATAGTTGATTAATTATAACTATTTTAATCCAAAAATCTCATGTTACTTAAAAAATAAACTTTAGTGTTCAAATTAATGTAAATGGGTTTTAAATTTTTACATTAAGTTGAAATCATCATTATATACAGTGTGGAGTAATTTTTTATAATATTTAAGTTATATTATATTTATTTAGATTTTTATGATTTAAAATAACTTAATTAGAAATTGTAATATACATATATTTTTAAACTTAGTTTGTATTTTTTTCTAGAGTTCTCTGACCACAGGGAACACAAAAGCAAATCCCATATTTTTCTGACTTAAGGTTTAATTTAAATAATTATTTTAGTTAAAAATAGACCACTAGGATTGATAATTAGAGTGTCAGGGCTAAAGGTGTTCTTTAACTTTCGAAAAACAAAAAAAACATTCCTATTTTCTTGAGGAGCAAACCCCCAAAATTTCAAGCCATGGTAATTATTATTTCTTTAATTTAAATTAAAATAAATCATAGAGCATTTAATTAATTTAAAATAAAATACATGTCAAACAATTGTTATTTTTAGTCCATAATATTCTCCTTTATTTTCTAAGTAAGAGGGTATTTTTATTTTATTTTAATGATTTTTGTACACCAAGTTATGAATTTTTGAAATTTTTGTATTTAATTAAATAAAAAATATCTTGTTTTTCTACTTATCCATGCAGCGGTGACTGGATCCTTGGTTGCTCCGAAAGCACACACGGCGCACTCCAATTTTACACTGCCTTCCGCATCAGCTGTCACGCGACCCGCGCTTTATGTACCAATCTCTCGTCCGACGCTTCCTCCTTCAATTAATCAACACACGCGTGAGTAGATGACATCCTTTCATTGCCCTAATCGTTCTAAACCGAGAATCAACCACAGTAAAACCCTAAGATCTCACTTGATGCTCAAGTAAATCACATGGGGTTTGTTCTTATAACTTCATCTACTCATGATGAATTTGTCTATACGGTATAGTGTCAGACGTTGGGAAATGTATTTCAATGGAGCTTCGTCTGCCAGAAAGAATAAGGTGTTACAAACATTCATATTAGGCAAAGCAGGGGTTTGTCAGATATTCGTTACACCAGATCAGAGAATGTTGAGGTTTTCCTACCATCTGATAGAGTCATGCATGAATAATGAAGCAAAGTATGAAGCGTTGATTATCAGATTGGGTTTGACAATATATTTGGACATAACAGACATTGCCATCTACGTTGACTCACAACAAGTGATCCAACTAGTTGTCAAGTAATAAGAGATTTTGAAATCAAGATTAGCAGAATACCACCAGTACACATTAAAATTGTTAGAACAGATTCTTAATGTGACACTTCATAGGATTCCTCAAGGAGATAACACCCATGCCAACACTTTAGCCAAGCTTCTAGGGATTTGGCATGCCTGTCGGAGGGTTCCATTAATATTACAGTATAAGGATGTCAAGTTTTTTCAAAGATTGACCTCGACAGTCTACGCAAGTTTGGAAAAGAAGAAGAGATAATAGCTGCAGTAGAAGACAATACTAAGGATTGCTGCAGACAATTAATAGAATATTTGCAAAGAGAACGACTACCAGATGACAAGTCAGAAGCAAATCATATCATGAGAAGTGCTATATCATATTCTCTAGTAGGCAATATCCTCTAAAAAATGTCATTTGATGAAATGTATCTATGTTTTCTAAGCAGAGCTGAAGCAAAGGATGTCATCAAGGAAGTACAGGTCAGATTGTGTGGTGCTGACCAGTTAGGGCCAAAGATGAAGATAAAATTTAACAGAATCGGATATTATTGGCCAATGATGTTGATAGATTGCATGGATACAACTAGAAAGTATCATCTGTGATAAGTGCATGGAGTTGACTTGCACCAACCTCCGATAGTCCTACACCCAACCGTCACCTCATGGCCGTTCGAGTGTTGGCACAAGGATATAGTGGGTCCGATAGACCCTCCATCTTTGAAGGGACACAAATTTATTCTCACGACCATACATTAATTCTCCAAGTGGTCAAAGGCAAAACCATTACGAGAGGTTTTAAAGCACCACGTTCTTCCATTTTTTAAGAGTTAGATTGTCTACCGTTTCAATGTTCTACGCAGAGTACTTTCCGACAACGGGTCAGCTTTCAAGAGCACCCAGATCAACAATTTTATTAAATGACATGGGATAGATTGAAGAAACTCTAAGATTTATTACCTCAGAGTGAATAGCCTAGCTGAGGCTTACAATAATACGCTCATGCAAATTTTAAAGAAAATGTTGGACGAGAATAAGAAGAGATGGCACGAGTTGTTAGAAGCTTTATGGAAACTCCTACACTGTGACACCGTATGCACTCGTGTACGGGTCTAAGGTTGTACTTCCATTAGAGGTTCAGTTGTCGTCTCTCAGAGTCACCATCACTAATCAGATTACAAAAAAACACAACTCCAAACTCATACTTGAAGAATTGGAGAGCCTTGAGGGAAAACAACAAGAAGCGTAGCAGAACCTAGAAATTTATTAAGCAAAGATGATTTGAGCCCATGATAAATTGGTCCACCCAAGAATGTTTAATGTTGGTGAACTCATACTCGTCCTAAGGAGACCAATTTTTGCACATCAAAAGATAGGTAGAAAGTTTGAACCAACTTGTAAGGGACTATTTGTCGTGGAGAAGGTCTACTCTGGAGGATCACTAGTTAGTTGATTTTCAGGGTGAAAGGCCATTGGTGGCGATCGAGTAACTCGTCGTTTGCGGTCATCGCCAATTCTCGTTTGTGCCCTCATGTTGTCGTGTCTATTTTCGATAAGGATGTTCGAGTTGCCACTCTGTTTATCTATCTTATTGCCTTATTTTTCCAATTTACCTTAATCTTTTGGATCAAGTAAAAGATCCTCAAGTATTAAAGGAATTAGGAAAAAGGGGAAGGGAAAATGATATAAAACAAGAGAAATGTTGGGTGGTAAACTTATAGAGAAGACTCTAGAATGTCAAAATCTCCTATAAGGATAACCACATGAATGGTCTGATAACCAGAAAATTAGGTTGATCACCTATTATGAATTCTTAATTTTCCTATAAGAGCAAGCTCATATAGTTAATTACATCTTAGGCAATTTTAGATTTACCTAAGAAAACTCTTGATTCTCGTTAACACTCGTTCTTCTAAAATGTCAAGATTAAGAAAAGAAACATCAAATGTTTTACTCCTGGGTAATAGATTCCTAAGAATCTGATTCTACCCTAAAGGCTTTGTTTTGTTCATGTCATATCATGTCATTTTTATTTATGTTGTTTTATTTTTTTTTGTTTGTTTTAATCTAGTTTTGTTTCCTTAAAATTCTGCTTCTGAATGAACTTTTGCAAAACAGAGTTAGCACACCCTATAAAATGCAATGGAAATCTAGAGTGAAATTTTGTTTTCATGTCTTCAATAAACCTACAAAAGGGAACACAATTAACATTAAACCGTGTTGTCAGATTTATCAATTTTGGTTGGTCATTTAATTTGTTGAATAATTTTTAAACAACCTGGTCAAGATGTCTATGATTCTATCATTTTGGGGCCGTGAAGTATTCAGATTTACTTAGTCCGAAAGGTGCTTAAACCAGGACCAAAAGATTCTTGTCAGCAGCCATAGATTGTCTCGTCCAAGAAACCTTCGTAAATATGAACATAGATGTTTAAGTTGTGTTTTAATGTCTTTTAAGATGAATTTTATGTCATTTATGTCAGTGAGTTAGAATTTTATGAGGTCATTTGTTTTAGGTCTTATGTCAGTTAGACCTGAGAGAGTTTAATTGAAACCTAAGATTTAGGTTTAATGTCAGTGAAACTGAAGATGATTTAGGTAGAATGTGGATAGGACTTGAGATGTTCTAGGTTCAATATAGGTAGAAGCTAAAGATTAGAAATGGTTTAAGTCCAATGTAATTAGTACTTAAGATGCTTTAGGTTCAAAGTAGATGGAACCTAAGGGTTGAATTTGTTTTAAGTCCAATGTAGTTAGGACTTAAGCTATTTAGGTTCAATGTAGGTAGAACCTAAGATTTGAATTAGTTTTAAGTTCAATATAATTAGGAATTAAGTTGTTTAGGTTTAATGTAGTTAGAACCTAAGAATTGAATTGGTTTTAAGTACAATGTAGTCAGGACTTAAGATATTTAGGTTCAATGTAAGTAGAACCTAAGGATTGAATTAGTTTTAAGTCCAATGTAGTAAGGACTTAAGATGATTTTGGTTCATTGTAGGTAGANCTAAGAGTTGAAATGGTTTTAAGTTTAACGTAGTTAGGACTTAAGTTATTTAGGTTCAATGTAAGTAGAACCTAAGGATTGAATTAGTTTTAAGTTCAATGTAGTTAGGACTTAAGGTATTTAGGTTCGATGTAGGTAGAACCTCAAATTTGAATTTGTTTAAAATCTAATGTAGTTAGGGCTTAAGGGTTGAGTTGAGTTAGGTTCAATTTTGATTGAACCTAAAGTTTTTGTTGACTTAAGTTCAATTTTAATTGAACTTAAGTTTAAGGTTTCATTTAGGTTCAGTATAAATTGAACCTAGAGTTTGGTTAACTTAGATTCAGATTGGATTAAACCTAAGTTATAAGTTTTACTTAAGTTCAATATGGGTTGAACTTAAGTTTAAAATTGATTTGGGTTCAAGTTAGGTTGAACCTAATGTTTGGGTTAACGTGAGTTGAACTCAAATTAGGTTTTGGTTAAGTTAGGTTCAATGTGGGTTGAACCTAATGTTTGGGGTAACTTGAGTTCAAATTAGGTTAAACTCAAGTTAGGTTTTCTTTGGATTGATTAAACCTAATTAGGGTTAGGCCTAATTTTTGGTAAGGTTCAATTGTTTAATTAAACTCATATGGGTTAAGTCTAATTAGATTAAGGTTAATTAAACCTAATTTAGGTAAGGTTAATTGATTAATTAGATATAATATGGGTTAACTCTAATTGGGTTTAAAGGTTAATTAAACCTAAATTAAGTAAGGTTTAATTGATTAATTAGACTCAATATGGGTTAATTCTATTTTGGTTAAGGTAATTAAACCTAATTTTGGTAAGGTTTAATTGATTAATTAGACTTAATATGGGTTAAGTTTAATTGGGTTTAAAGTTAATTTTGTTAAGGTTTAATTAATTAATTAGACTTAATATGGTTTAAATCTAATTGGATTAAGGTTAATTAAACCTAATTTTAGTAAGGTTTAATTGATTAATTAGACTTAATATGGGTTAAGCCTGATTGGGTATAAAGGTTAATTAAACCTAATTTAGGTAAGGTTTTGATTGATTAATTAGACTTAATATGGGTTAAGTCTAATTGAGTTTAAAGGTTAATTAAACCTAATTTGGGTAAGGTTTAATTGATTAATTAGACTTAATATGGGTTAAGACTAATTGGGT
>NEWO01000469.1:185834-204274 GCA_003013225.1 Phalaenopsis aphrodite
AAGCCTAAATGGGTTTAAAGGTTAATTAAACCTAATTTGGGTATGGTTTAATTGATTAATTAGACTTAATATGGGTTAAGTCTAATTGGGTTTAATGTTAATTAAACCTAATTTGGGTAAGGTTTAATTGATTAATTAGACATTATATGGGTTAAGTCTAATTAGGTTTGAAGGTTAATTAAACCTAAGTTTGGTAAGGTTTAATGATTAATTAGACTTAATATGGGTTAAGCCTAATTAGGTTTAAGGGTTTATTAATCCTTATTTTGGTAAGATTTAATTGAATAATTAGCCTTAATATGGGTTAAGTCTAATTGAGTTTAAAGGTTAATTAAACCTAATTTTTGTAAGTTTTAATTGATTAATTAAACTTATATAGGTTAAGTCTAACTAGGTTAAAGTTAATTAAACCTAATTTAGGCAAGGTTTAATTGATTAATTAGTTCTAATAAGGGTTAGACCTAATTAATATTTGTTGAGTTAAACCTAATGTAGTTAAGGTCTAACTAGGGCTTAATTAGGTCTAAATGTGGTTTAGGCCTAATTAGGGTTTGTTAAGTTAAACCTAATGTAGTTAAGTTTTAACTAGGGTTTATTAGGTCTAAATGTGGTTTAAACCAAATTAGATGTTTATTGAGTTAAACCTAATGTAGTTAAGGTTTAGCTAAGTTTAATTAGGTTTAAAAGTGGTTTAAACCTAATTAGGTTTGTATTAAGTTAAATCTAACGTAGTTAAGGTTTAACTTGATTTAATTAGGTCTAAAGGTGGTTTAAACCTAATTAGAGTTTTGGGTTCACCTAGATGAAATCTAAGTGTTTTGTTTGATTTGACTTGAATTCAAATCAAGTATGGGCTTGAATGTCTTACTATATTGAGACTATGAGGTTAGACTCAATGGTCATGAGGATGTGAATTCGACCCTATGTAATTTAAGTCTAAATATTAGAGTTTAGTCAACTCTAATTGTCACTATGGCTAGTGTCCAAGCCTAAGAGATGTTTAGGGTAAATATGTAGACTTTAAATTTTACAATTTTGACCCTAGGGGTGAAATGTCATTTAATATTTTGTAAATGGTCAATAATTTGTCATTTTAGAGTTTAAAGGTGTCACTCTAAGTTTTCTAACCATTTCAAATTTTAATTCCCAATTTCTTCAATTTTTATAATTATTTTATGGATAATTACAATTTTTAAAAGAAATTAAGAAATTGATGTTTAGAGAATTTTTCTAGCCTTGGAAAAATTATGAAAGATTCCCAAGGGCTTAAATATCATTCCCTACAGATTTCAGAATTTTTGAAATTATAAATAATTTTTAATAATGAAATTATCGAGAGAGTAAATAATTAATTAAAAATTAATATAATTAATTAAATTCTGATTTTATCTTCAAAATATTTTATTCATTTTCCTTAGTTTAGAGGTATTTTTGTTTTATTTTTGTGATTTTTGTGTGTTAAGATACCATTTTTTGAAGCTTTTAAGGTTATTCTGGAATTAATTAGAACTTAACTAACAAGAAAAATCCCTAAGACGACACATGTTCTCGTACGCATCAAAACGTGCATGATCCGCTGCGGGGTTTGGAACAGCGAGTTTAAGAAGGATTTAATCATAGCTGTTCATTTTTAAAACAGAAAAATGGACGACATCTATGCATCTTCTTCCTCTGCCCTTTCCCATGGACTTTCAATCTTCTATGGACAATATCTCACTCGATTCTCCATGGAATCAAGAGAGCTTGGATCCTATAGCTTCATCGTGAGAAGCCGAACCCATCCATATGGTATTGTATGGGTTTTGAATTGTTTTGTTTTACAAAGGATCGAACCTGAGCCTAAGCTATGTTGAAAGGGCCATACATTGGCCTGAGTTGATGAAATATTGTTTTAAATGGTTCTGAAGCTTCGCCTTAAGCTCAGTAAGCTTTGCTCCAACTCAATTTGAGACGAAATTTGGTCTATGTATGAGTTCGGTCGGGAGGCTCCTGTACTTATAGAATCTCACAAAAAGCTCCTTTTGTAGCTATTAATGGTGGCTATAGAGCTTAATTCCATTCGGGGAAGGAAATGGAGGTTGTATCTGTCTTGTGGATAAGTTTCTTGGCCAGAAATATTTAGGGAGATAAGATTCAATGCATTATCCCCATGAACCTTCATTTAAATTTATATTTGAGCCATATTTTGAACCTCTTTCATTGGCCAATTTGGGTGGTAGATAAGGCAGCTTAATTGGCTTAAATCAGCCTTCACCATATGAATTCTACTAGTCATTCAATGTATGTGAGGATGGGGTGACACATATCCCCCTTTCTCTCCATTTTTTTAATGTCATTGTCATCATGTTCATGACGGCTTTAATTATGGATGAGATGGGGTTTAGAGAAATTCTTTCTTCATTGGAGGATGTCTGAGGTGCATGATGACTCAAACAAGCCATTCCTTACGAAATTTGTAAAGAGATGACACATTTTTACCCCTTAATAATAATGTCATCATGAGCTTAACCTAGGCTAACCATGGTGGCTCATAAAATTTTTTCATGGGTCGTGGGATGTCATAAGAGGTTCTATATGTTATGTGTTTCCCATTAATGATCCTCTTAAGTAAAATTTAGGATTTAAATTTAAAATATGGTTTTAAGGTTACCATGGATTTGTCTTGCCATGAGCTTAAACCATAATTTTTATTTAAACCCTAGGTTTAATGGTCTTTAATTTTACTCTCATTAAATTAATTAAATAATTAAATAATTAAGAGAATAAAATATTTTGATGAAAATATCAAATTTTTATCAAAATTGTAAGTTTGACCTAATTTGACCAAAGTTGATGAGGTTGACTATGGTTGACAAAAGTTGACTAGTTTGACAATAGTTGACCGGTTTAGGTGTAGAGTTGACCAATATGACTTTTCTAACCTTGTCATGGCTAGGTTAGTCATGGGGCGTATGTGTTGATCATTAGGTCATGGATTGACCATTTTGACCAAGTGGACTATTGTTGATTAGGGCTGACCAGCTTTGACCATAATTGATAAATGTAGTTCCAGAGTTGACTATGATGACTCACTTGACCAAGTCATGGTTAGTTTAGTCATGAGGGTCTTGGGGGTGTGACTTGGGCTTGACCAAGGTTGACGAAGGTTGACCAAAGTTGACCAAAATGGTCAAATTGACCATATGGTGGTCATCTGGGTCTATGAATGATGAAATGGTCAAAGTGGTGACTGTGGAGGTTCACTTTAGTAATTTTGACCAATAGTTGGTCAATGATGTCTGTACTTGACCGAATGATCCAGTTTGACCACTTTGGTGTTTTAAAATGATCAGATAATCCAATTTGACCATTTTTAGGGTTTGAATTGATTCATTGGTCCAAATTAACCAAAGTTTACTAGTTTGACCAAAATTTACTATTTGGGTCAAAGTTTACCAATTGGATCAATTAAATGTCAATGTTGACTTTATGATCATTATGGTGACCATTAAGTCAAAATTTGACTAGATTAAAATTTGTCACCCCTAATCTGATCATTTAGGGTATTGTCATTCTTAAGCTCCAAAAGGAGTGCTTTGAGGGTTATTTCAATTTTTAGGGTTTTAATAACCCTAGGTATGTCCAAAGAAGTCAATGTTGGTAGACCATTTATGTTAATGATCACAATGATCATTTTTGGTCTTTTAAATATGTCTGAGAATCTTAAATCATAAGATTCCTCAAGTTGAGTTTGGTCTATGGATGTTATTTTAAGACCTTCACTAAAAGTGAGGTCAACAACCACACCAGTCAATGAGTGATATGTAACGAACTATTTTACAACTTAATGCTCTCTAGGATGAATTTTGAAAGCGATACTTGTTCTAAAGATGACTATTTGTCTAGTATTTGTGATTGAGTCAAAAATTTTGTAATAAAACCAGTTTTAATAAAATTAAATTCTAATTTGCACTCTTAAACCTCCCTTTAATTTTAAATTATGATAAAATAAACAAAATAAAATGTTTTCACCTGTACGATCCTAAAATCCACTTAATGATAATTTGTTCTTGTTCTTGTTTGTTTTGAATTTTAGCGTGCTGGTGTTTTCCCATCTTTTGCAGGAAAATGTTAGATCAGACGCTGATAAAGAGAAGGCAGTTCAGAGTGGTGTTGTTAGTTTTGACTTGGACTACCGTCAGGTCAATGTAGACTATGAAGGCCCCTAGATGAGTATAGTAGCCACCGAGAAGCAGAAGAGCTAAAACCATTATTTTGAGTTAGTGCTAGAGAGGATTCCACATTGAAGAAAAAGAAGGCAGAAATGTTTCCAGATGTGCAGGACCAGATGAAAAAGATCGATCACTTGCAGTCAATGATTACAACGCTGACACGATACTTAGTAGAAGCTTCCGCATAAAGGATTTTTGATGCACCACTGAGGAGGACACAGTGTAGAAATGCTAATCACCGTAAGCATAGAGCCTTGGAGTGACTGGAAAGGAGACATGCCAAGGAAGTAGCTGCAATGGTTTCTTTGATTCATTAAAAAGAAATCTATGGTCCAAACTTGAAAGAGACTTCCATCAGTCCGCCGATTACAGAAGACGAGCCAAAGGCATTTACAGAGCCTACATCTTCAAGGATCCCCGATGAGCTTTGTGCGGGATGCCCCATGTGTGATGCAGAAATCCAGAGAAGGATACCGTTTGTGTGAAAATTTATAGAATGCCTAGAGTGTAACATCCTCCACCTGGAGAGGTAAGGGATGTTTAAAGGATAGATAACAACCAACATGAGATTCAAAAGTGTAGACAAGTAAGGGGTTGAGCCATACATACCACAACTTATAGAGCCGCCACCGTCACGGGCTCCTCCAAAGGTTGAGATAGAGGAGAAACCCTAGCATTTGTAGAGGATTCCTACATTAGAGATAAAAAGAAAGAGTAGGGTCCAAAAGCAAAAGTTTGAGTATTATGAAGAAATCTGAGGAATATTTGTTAATATTCTGGAAGGATTGGAACTACACACTGGAGTATTCTCAGAGAGCAGTGAAAGAAAGATTTTAGATTATGTTTTTGATTTAAGGGACAAAGACTGAGCTGGTTTAATGATGAAGAAGTCATATTCAAAACCACATAAAGGGATGCTTAAATAAGGCATGATCATCATCTAGTGTGGCTGCTATTACAACTTGGTCAAGGACAGGCAAGGGAACCCCCCAGTATTCTGAGATATGAAGAGGTGGATCCTTTATCATTCGTGATAGAGAGAATGATCAAGAGGATGATAATATGGAGTATATTACCAGTAGATTGCATTTCTAATAGCTACATCATAAATATCTGTGAAGAAGGGGACAGCATACCTCCCAACATAGATCATCATGATTTCATTACGCCGTTTTGTATTATTTCATTCACGATCAAGAGCAACATCTTATTTGGAAAATAGATAGACATTATCAGACCCGGAGAATTAAGGGGTTCAGTTGAAGTTCCACTACTAGTTGGTTCAATGCTAATATTAAAAGGAAATGGAGCAGACCTGACAAAACACTGAATTCCTAGAGTACTGTGCTATAGAGACTCGATTACATTACGAAGAATGCATGATAGTAAGATACCATATGGATTCGAACTATAAACATAATTGGAAGAACTATGACTATATGAGCTATGAGATAGTTGTACCTCTAAGCATACGCAAAAGGACCTTTGTCTTGAAGCGTGTCTTAGTAGTTTGCTTAATCATAAGCTTACCTTAGGGGATAGACATTTGTTACTTTTTACTCTACTTCAGAGCAGAGAAGATAAGATATATGATCCTATAGTTTACACCAATGTATTCAGCATGTTGCTTTGGACAGTTTCAACATATAATCAGTTGTACTGCATGTTTGAAGCCATTTAACAAATTTTCTTTTGGATTTCAACATACGTTGTTGACTTATCTCTTTTGTGTGATTGATGAAAAGTCGCATGACCACGTGCTGGTCTTAAATTATAACAAACAAAGAACGATACAAAAAAATATCTAATAATGGATGAAAAATAAAATTCAAATTTAAGGGAATATAAAAGGAAATTAAATTTGATAATATTTATAATAACAAAAAATGATAAAATTGGTAATTGAATTCTCTTGATATTTCACACACTGTGTTCCAACCCAAAATTCCCACAACTCATACTTTGCACAATTTTCACAAGTTTTCATATCCTTTTAACAAAGTCTGACACTCTGCACAAGATTCCATAAAAATTCTTGATCAGTACAAGGATTTTGATTTTGTCCACAAGTTTCCATATCCTTTCCATAAGTTTTCCATCTCCATGAAATTTTTGGGGTCAGTACCAAAAATCTGATTCCCTCCGCTGCCTCTCGGGTTGGATGTATGTCCCTGAGCTTTTCTGTCAATGTACCAAATTAAAATTCTCAAGATCAGTGTGAGACCCCTTTAAATGGTTAGAGTCTTTCAATCCTTGTTCGTAAGCTGATACTTAAATTCTATTTCTAATACCTAAATTTTAATTCCCTCCACTACTTTTTGGGTTGGATGTGAGTCCTTGAGCTTTCCTTCCTAATGTAGCAAATCTAAATTTTTGAGATTAGTGTGAGACCCGCTTAAATGGTAAGTAGCTTCTGACTCTCATTCCGAGGATGGTACCTAGATTCTAGTTCTTATCTCAAGGTCAGTGCCTAAATTCTATTTCTCTCTGCTACCTTTTGGGTTGGAAGTGAGTCCCTAATTTTTCATTCACAATGTAGTAAATTCAAATTCTCGAGATCATTGTGAGACCCCATTAAATAGAAAGTGGCTTTTGATTCTCATTCCAGGGCTGGTGCATAAATTTCAGTTCCCATCCTACGATCTATACAAAATTTTGAATCCCTTTATTGCCTCTTAGGTTGAATGTGAGTCCCTTAGACTTCCTTCCTAATGTAGCAAATTAAAATTTTTGAAATCAGTGTGAGACCCCCTTAAATGGTAAGTGGCTTTTGATTCTTATTTCGGGGCTAGTACATAAATTCCAGTTTTCATCCGGGGGTCAGTACATAAATTCTGATTCCCTTCCACTACCTCTTGGTTGGATGTGACTCCTTAAGCATTCCTTCTCAATGTATCAAATTCAAATTCTATAGGTCGGTGTGAAAACCTCCTAAATGGTAAGTGGCTTCAAATTCTGAATCTGGGGCTGGTACCTACATTCCAGTTCAAATCTAGGGGTCAGTACCTAATTTTTTATTCCCTTCTGCTACCCCTTGGGTTGGATGTGTGTCCCTTAGCTCTCCTTCCCAAGGTAGAAAATTCAAATTTTTGAGATTAATGTGAGACCCTCATAAATTGTAAGTGGCTTTTGAATCTCATTCTGAGGCAAATACCTAAATTCTAGTTCCCATCTTGAGGTCATTAAATAAATTTTGATTCCCTTCCGCTACATCTTAGGTTGGATGTGAGTTCCTGAGCTTTTCTTCCCAATGTAGCAAATTTAAATTCTCAGGATTGGTGTGAGATCCTCTTAAATGGTAAGTGGATTCTGATTCTCATTTTGGGGCTGGTACCTAAATTCCAGTTCCAATCTTGGGGTTAACTCTTAAATTCTGATTCCCTTTTGCTATCTCTTGGGTTGGATGTGAGTCCTCGAGCTTCCTTCTCAATCTAGCTTGTCACAACTTAGGTTGGAAGTGAGTCCCAGTGCTTCCCTTTCTAATATGAAATTCTTTTCACTTTGACATAGGTATAAAACACCCTTTAATTGAATAAATCCATAGGGCCGACCCTTCATAAAGGTTTGACGAGCATGAAATCATTTTTCCAATTTTGAAACCCGCCTCAAGGATGGCAATTCAACGGTACACCACCTGATCGCTGGCTAGAAACTCTGACTACTCCCCAGCAGAAACCTTCTTCACCTTCTTTCTGCTCTACCCTAGGCATGGTGGCGTAAGCATTTGTGTTGGTTCATTGATCTCTTCCTCATAACGTTCCCCTTGATCAAGTTGAGCCCTCAATTGACCTTAACATAAACTGAAACCTCACCCAAATCCCACCTAATTCAAAATCTCCAATTTTGTTTTAAAAACCAACTGTCACCAAGTTAAACTTCATAACTCTACAATTTCCACCTAATTGAAATCCAAAACTCTTCATCACAATCCATTGAACCAATTTGAGCCATCAATTAAACCAAATCAAGACCAAAAGCCCAATTTTGAACCCAAACCCCAAATTTGACCAAATCCATTGAAATTGACCAAGCCATGGTCACCATAACCAACAGTTGGGCCTTAGGAACCAAGCTAGATTCACTTAGCCTAACCTAGTTGAGCCATGGACCAAGGATCCCTCAAATTTGGGGACTTCCTCCTAAAAATGGCTTAACCAAGGATATCTTTGCCACCAGTCATCAAAGTATACAACCAATCACCATTAAGCTTCCTTTGGCTCCACTGACCACCCCAGTTATCAGCCCTGGCCTGGATGGCCAGCTTAGTCACCAGAGAACCTCAAAATCGAGAACCACCTAAAACTTTAAAGCTAAAATTAGAACTCCCTGAGTTGGCATACCCCCATTGGCCATTAGTGCTGCTCAGCCCTCCACTTAAGCATCCTTTTCCACCCATTGGCCAACCTTGGTGGTCGCCATGGTTGTGTCTATTTAAGTTCCACCTCCTCACGGTAAATAAGAGAGAATGCAATAGACCTTGGGGAGACTCTGCCAAATTGCTTCCAGAGCTTCTTCAAGACCTCAAGAGCCTATTCCAACCATTTCCTATCCATCATGCCCACTGCCTCAGACTGATTTCTCGATTAAAATCCAAGGCATAATCTTGCAATCTTCCAAAACTCCACCACACCCACTAAAACTTCTAATTGACTTACCCCTCACCATCCCAAGCCCAAACAAACAAGAACCCCACTGAAATCCCCATCCCATAGCCACTCTAACCTAGCTCAAGACCAAGACCTCCCCCACCTGAAGGAATAAGTCTTGCACAAACAATTTACCAAACAAAAGTAATGCTTCCAAGAGGTTTACCAGACTGCACTGAAGCTTCCGCAAGCATCCAATTGAGGTCAAACCTCATGGACAAAGGTATTGATCATTTTCCCATAAATCAAGCTTGGTTTAATCCTTTATGAAGACAAGATTAATTTCATGCTTGATAAGTAGTATAGATAGGTTAGTTTGGAGTAGATGAAGGTGGGGGAACAAACCCCATGTTATTTAGTTGAATGTAGTGAGAGATCTTACACATAGAAGGTGGGAAGTGCTCGGGCAAGGGCAGTTGGAGATGAAGACAAATGGTGTTGGATCGCATGTGTATCTGATGAAGGGCTAGGATCACGTTTGACAAGAGAATGGAACATGTAGCGCAAGCTTAGTTAGTGGCTATGTCGATGGTGGCATCAAATAGCGAAGCGACACGTAGCACTTCAGAGCTGCCTAGGATGGAGCGGCTTCCATGTTGTTAAGCTGGAAAATTGGAATTATTTTGATTTATTTAATTATGAAAATAGAAATTCCATAACTTAGTGAAGAAAAATCATAAGAATAAATTAAAAATATCTTCTTGCTCAAAGAATAGAAGAGAAAATTTTGGAATAAAAATAAAAATTATCTGACATATCTATGATTTTTAATTAATTAAATACTCTTTGGACTACTTTAATTCTAATTTTATAAATGCTAATCACAATGACTTTAAACTTTAGGAGTTGATTCCTCATATTGATTGAGATGTTCTCTGATTTTTTTAAGGTCAGAGAGCATCTCTAAATTTGAAACCCTATTTTTCAAGCCTATTTGTATATTTTTCCTTAAAATAATTATATAAATTAAAATATTAATTAGAAAAATATGGGACTTGTTTTGGCTGATTCCCTGTGGTCACAAGACTCAAGAAAAAAAATATAAATTAAGTTTAAATCTTTATATAAATTACTATGGTTAATAAAAACATAAAAAATCTCTAAAATTAAAATGAATAAAATAATATCAAAAAACTAACAAAAATCTTTCACGCTATAAATAATAATTATATTAATTTTGTGTAAAAAGCTGAAACTCATTTGAGTTAGTTTGATCACTAAAATCTATTTTCTAAGTAAAATGGCATTTTAGTATTAAAATAAATTTAATAAATTATTTATAATCAGGAAAATTATGAAAACTGGTTTTTTGAGTTCCTTGTGATCATGGGCACTTAGGGAAAAAAAATTATTTTAAAAAAATTAGTTCTTTTTTGTGCTACTTTTTGAATTAAAAATAGTTAAAAATGATTAAAAAATTACAAAAGTATAAAAATGTTCAAAATTGTTCATAATTTTTCCATGGTCACTTGGGACCCTTTAAAGTATTTTCCTACTTTTTCTAATTTAGTTATGTATTTTTAAATACTAAAAATGTATTTTTCTTAATTTTCTATTAAAATAATTATAATAAATAAAATAAAATTTGCAAAAATGAAAAGTTTGTTTCTATGAGTTTGCTGGACTTAGAGAGATTTATGAAAAATATATAAAGCATTTTTTGAGTTGAAATTATGTTTTTTATTTTATTAATCACTAAAATCAATAAATATTGATAATAATAAAAATAAAACTTTAAAAATTATGAAATCTTGTGCAATTGGTCCTCTATCCTAGGTGAGCCTCCAATAATTTTCCCATGAATAAAGGCTTTACTTTGATTAACTAAATAAATTAATATTGATGATATTATTTTTGAGATAAAAATAATTATATAAATTAATAAAAAATTAGAAAATCACTTTTTCTTTTCTGATATTTAATTGACCCATCATTGGGGTACCATAAAAATTTCAAAGTCATTTGAGTTATATTTGATAAGTTATGAAGTGGAGAGCCCTAAGGATAAAATGATAATTTTTTATTTTGATGCATTAATTAAAATTTAGGATTAACTAAAGGGGAAATGGGCAATTAAGATCGTAGTGCATTCTTTTGGAATTTTTAAATATAATGGGTTAAGAGGTAGAAACCAATTTGCCTCGTTTTCATGATAAGGGTAAAATTGTAATTTCAATTAATTGATATGACTTGAAGGTTGATTGTTATGACTTGGAGGTTAATTCAGTTGAATGATACTGAAGTAGTGAGCTTGAGCTTGAAAGATAATAATTCACCTATTTGAAGTCCCCCAATTGGTGATTAGATGTTAACATGACCCTTTAATGAGAATTGAATTTCATTTCATATAACATTTTGATTCTTACAAATTTACCCATGAAATTGTAACGGGTTTGGTAGTGAACTAGGCTTAATCCAAGATTGTTTAATAAGGTTTAGAAAAGATAATATAACCACTCACGAACAATTTGAAAGCACTACAAGACCAATTTTATCTGGAGTATAAAATCTATAATGACCCTGAGTTTGTCCTTCGGGACATTTACTCACAAACTATCAAATAAAACCTCAAGTGACTGTCTGATTTCTCCACTCTTAGGATAGTTGAAGTATCAAAGTTCACTGAGCATGGGGTGTATTAATTCATTGAAGCTAAATCTAAATTTTGATAATTAATTGAACAATATAGTATGATCAGATAAACTTGGAATGTTTTAAAATATTTTAAAAGTTATTTAGGGTTATGCCCTATCAGTGATATTTCAAGTTGGTTTGTGGGGTTGCTAGTAAGAAGCTGTCGGTCCCTGGAATCAAAATTCCGTCGCCCGCTTTGGAAGGACATTGAAGTATGAAATCAAACTGATCCCATATTTTTCATAGTTTAAAATGAAAGAGCACTGTACCTCAAATCCTGTATCTATCCAAAAGAATAAACGCAAGAATTGAGGATGAGGCTCGATCAAATAAACTAATGAAAGTATTACGTTTGTTTGGTCTGCGAAACCTTCGTATTTTCCGACAAGTTCCTCTATTTAATATAAAGGATTAAATATTAAGCTGGGTTTGGACATGCTTCCTATAAGGGCAAGCCCCTATAGTTAATTACATCCTAAATGACCAAAGCCGCCTAAGAAAGCTCTCGATAAAAATCAAGAAAAATTATCTTCAAGGAATTTTAAAGGGTAGGACTCTTCAACGAAATCAAACATAGAGGTGTGAAAGGGGATTGGTTCAAATTTGGAACATTTTATTGTAGAATCTAAAGGAAGAGGAACTAGGGGATGTCATGGATCCAGAGGAGAACCTCGGTGACTTCCCGAGCTATCCTTATGTTTGGCTTCAGTTTTGAGAATAAATATTTGGGTGTTTTATCTTGCCAATTATATTAGTTAGGGCTTACATTTGTCTGAATTGATCACACAAATAGCCTGGAAGATGTGAGGATTTAGGTCGTGACAAACAACAACCTCGGAATCCTAAGACGAGTTAGGGCTTATATTATATAGCAGGGCTATACAAAGGCCTAAAGTTAAGGTGAGGATTTACATTTCATAAGCAAGCAACCTCAAAGTCCTATGGCTTCGTTGTTTAAGTCTAAGGAAGGAAGATTGGTTTAGCTGGGGAAGACAGGTGTTGTTATTTGAAGATGGCCGTGCTGCCCACCATGCTAGCTCCAAGCTCCTTCCCGCAACAAGTCTGAGTTATCTAGTGTGTCAAGTTATAATGTCAAATCAGGTGTCCCTATGGTTGAAGTTCTTTAAATTTTATATAGGGCATATTAAATTTGATTGAGCGACACCGGTTAAGATCATACGGTTCCCTCGTTCTGGCATCACTATTTTCTATTGGATTCAGTTAGTCAAAATGAACTTATTAAACTGAACTTAATGAGTTCCATAATTTCATTTAAACCGTGGGAAGCCTTGTTAGCAACCGTAGGTTACCTCCTCCGAGGGATTCCCGATCATCCAATAGAGACGTCTTAATTTAGTTGAAGTTGAATTTTTATGTGATGTTTGTGATTATATTTTGAGTTGTGGCGGTAAATTTTATCTTGGTTGATTTTAGTTTTTGTTTTTGTTATGGTTATGGTTATGTGGCTATCCTGATCGTTTCAGTTTTCATGCAGAGTGACATCATTGTTTAGTATGCAAATTTGCAGGTATAAAAAGTACATTATGAAAGTACAAGAAAGACAACGCTGAAAATTGTAAAAGTGTACCATGCGAGTCTTCTCGTTCTACCACCTGAAACTTAAAATGCATGTTAAGGCAGTTTATGAATAGCAGGAAAGGTAAAATTTTGATAATTTTCTTAACCCATGTCATATCTTGGTGTATCCTTAAAAGTTTAATTAAAGATGATTTCATTGAGCGAAGAATATTAAGTTTAACAGGCCTCTGAGGTATCCAACGAGTTAGGAGGGGGAAGCGGGTCCATGCCTCCCTCTCACCAACTAGTGAAAAGCCTCAAGTCCATTTAAACTTATTATGTTGCTTAATGATTCATCCTGAAAATACCCTTATTATTCAGTAAACATTGAAATCTCATTTATCCATAAGAATAGGGTAATTATCATTTATCATTTAATTTGAAAATTATGTGGGTGAAGACCCTTAAAGAGGCAAGTTAGTGTAATTTGAACACTTATCCAAACTTTAATCCTAATTGGGCTCAGTGGTGTTTCAAAGATGTTTGATTATGTTGATTTCTCTAATCTTTGTTTAGTCAATTTTTGATTTAGCCTAAGTCACCACTAAGCCCTTAAGACCTAGGTAAGTGTCTTAATTAGTTTTGAAAAAGGTTAAGCCTTAGGTGGTCTTGATTTATGATTTGGATTCTATTTGAAAATCAAGATAGGGGTATTAAATTGATTAATTATTGGCTTTAAAAGTCATATCCCTAAGTCTATGATCATTTAACTTTAATAAACTTCCAAATTGTAATAATTTAAAATTTTATTAATCTTAATTAAGAAAGTGAGATTGGTTTCTACCAATTAACCCCTTTGTGTTTCAAACATCAAATAAATTGATTAAGATTAGAAGTTACCCATTTTCCCTCTTTGAATTAAGCTTAAATGTTAATTAAGGCAAAATTTCCAAAATTACACATTTGCCCACAAGGCTCTAACACCTCATAATTTGTCAAATTCAACTCAAATTACTTTGAATTTTTTATCCTACCTCATTTATGGTTCAATTGAAACATGAGAGGAGAAAATGTGATTTTTAAAAATTTAATTTAATTTATATAATTATTTTAATGCAAAAATAGGATTTTTCAAGGGAAATTCCTAACTTGACCAAGGTAAATTATAATCCCTTGAAAATTTTCAAGCCTTTGGATCAAATTTCACAATTGTTTGAATTATCTCTGATTTATTAGAATTATTTTAAGTTCTGGGATATTTAATAAAAATAAATTATTTTAAGTGGTGAAAATTAAGTTTCGTATTTTTGGAAAATCTCTCTAAGGTCAAAGAACTCAGAGGAACAAATTTTATATTTTTTTGATTTTTTCATGATTTATTGGAATTATTTTAGTGAAAACTCATTTTTAGCCTTTTAAAAAAATATTTTTTAAGCTTTTAAATTCAATATCTTTATTTAGAAAATCAGGAAAAAATATTCTAATTGTTCCTAAGTGATTAGGAAACAATTTAGAACATTTCCATGAGTTTTATTATTTTTATGATTTTTATGAATTTTTAATTATTTAAATACTTAGAATAGGCTAATAATCAAATTTTTATCTTAAATATCATTTTATTTTTAGAAAATACCCCTAATCACAGAGAACTCAAAAAATAAAGTTTCATAATTTTTTGAGTTATATTTTGATTTTTTAAAAAATCATTTAAGTGTTAAGAGTGGTATTTATCTTTAAAAATCAATTTAAGTTATCAAATGAACTCAAAATACTTTGACAGTCTTATGATGAGTTCTCTGGATCATAAATCACAGTGGAGATAAAAAATCAAGTCATTTAAATGTTTGTATTTTCTAAAATTAATTATCTTAGTGATTTAGTATTTGGAAAATTTAAGGATGTTTTAAATGACTTGTCCCATGAAATTATTTTCAAAGGTTTCTCTGGTCATGGTGGACCATTCAAAATTTTATTGGGATTTAATAATCAATATGCTAATTTTCATGATTATTTTAAGGAAATGATGTGAAATAACTTGACAAATATGGGTCTCTATATAGGGACATTCTATGATTTTGGAAAAAATCATAGAATACTTCCTCTGATAGAGGCTACAACATGTCAAAATTTCAAGCCAAGGTGATGTGTCAATATGCATGGAGAATCAAATGATTCCAAATAGTGTTTAATTAATTAAAAATATTTTATGCATCAAATGAAATTGAAAATTATTCCACATTATTTTCCTTTGTTCACTGAGCAAGTGGGTATTTTTATTTTATTTTTGTGATTTTTCTACACAAAGTTATGTATTTTCTAAGTTAAGGGTATTTAAATAAATAGAAAAAAAACTATTTATCTATTTAAACAACGCGTGCTGACTAGATCCTAGGTAGCTCCGAAGGTATGTGTGGCGCGCTTTGGTTGGACGGCGCCATTCACGTAGTCTGCTGACTCGGCCCGCTGTTTATGTCCTGAAGTGCTGTCCGACTTGATCTCCCCGGTTCATTTGATACACACTCGATCGGACAGCTCCCCGCATCGTCCTCGATAGGATTATCCCGTGCCTGTCCACACTAAAACCTTAAGATCACGGCCTAGACTCAACTAAATCACTTTGGGTTTGATCCTATGGACTCGTTTAAGTGAGACGAACGCATCCATACGCTAAGGTACCATGAAATTAAGCTTAAGTAAATGGAGAATCAAAATAAGCTCGGGAAGAGGAGGAGTTTTATACCTTTGCTCTGAGAAGGGAGACTTTGATTAAAGATGCTCGACACGTTCGTCGATGTCCAAGAAGGCTAGGGATTGAGTCCCTGGTCTTAGTGTAAAGCCTAGGTATGAGTTCAACCAAGCTTGATTTCAGGTGTTGGTCTAGAGCTATAGTAGAGGCTCTGTGGAAGGGGATTTGATGGGGATTTAGTTTCTTTCATTGTTGTGAAGGTGTAGGTGAAGATAATTTGAGTTTGGTGGACTGTGGAGGT
Source organism: Phalaenopsis aphrodite (assembly GCA_003013225.1). Lineage (NCBI taxonomy): Eukaryota > Viridiplantae > Streptophyta > Magnoliopsida > Asparagales > Orchidaceae > Phalaenopsis > Phalaenopsis aphrodite. The sequence continues at coordinate 201,831 of NEWO01000469.1, forward strand.
GTATTGGGTTCTGTCTTGGTTCCGACAGAGTTTCGAGCTCAAAATTGAGCTCCGACAATGGGAATGGGTGAGGGAAAATGGTTGGAATGCACTGAGGGGATATTAGGGAAGCTCTGTGTGAAGTTTGGAGAGGCCTCTCTAAGAAAATTTCAGCACACCTCCCATGGCCGTGGGAGGTGAGTTTTTGTAAAAATGGCAATGGGGTGGCTCTCAGGGCATAGGTTTGGGAGCATTGTGGTGCTTAGGTGGAGAACAGAGGAGCTCTATAGTTTGATTTGGATGAGCTGGCCTCTAGGTTTGATTTGGGTGAGGTGCCATGGGGGTGGCTCTTGGTTTTGGGCTTTTCCGGCCACTAGGCTGGCCGGCCAGCCAAAGGGAGGTGGCTAGGAGCTCAGGGAACCCAGTGGAATCCATCACAGCAATTTAATGCAAATGTGTTTGGATTTGGCAAAGATATCTTAAGCATGTGCATTTTTGGAAATAAGATCCCTTATTTTGGGGGAACTTTGGTCCATGGCTTGGTTTAGGTGATTTCATGGTGTTTGGACTGGTCACTAAGTCCAACTAAATGCTGTGGTGGAGTTAATTTGGTGGCTTTAAGGTGGTTAGGTCACATTTAGTGCATAGGTCCAGGTAGGTGCAAATGATCAAAACTTGGGTTTGAAGTAGGTTATCCATGTCAATTGACCCAAATAATTGTTGCATTTGGTGTAGATGATCATAAGGAACAACTTTTATGAAGGATGGAAGTGGTTTTGAGTTCAATTGAAGGATCAATTTGAGGGAATTTTGAACTTTAATCAATTTGGTCATGTTGGGCTAGGCTTGGGTCTAGCTTGGGTTAGCCTTGGGCTACGTACAAATTGATTGTTGTAAATGGTCAATAGGGACCTCATGAAGAGTTTCCAACACAATTTGGAGGTTAAGGCAATCATTGGGTGAAATTTTGGGACTTAGCCAATTTGGGGCTAAATTTGGGAATTTTGGATTCAGGCCAAAATCAAATGGATTAGAGGCTTCACCAATGTCAATTGATGGTTGATTCTGATGTATGGGAATGTCATAAATATTTTTCAACATTAATTGAGGCCAATTAACTAGGCTATTGGTTCAATTTGGTGAGATTAGGTCATATGGTCAAAATTGGGGTTTTGAGAAAAATCAAAATTGGGCTCAAATCATGGACCAATTGATCTTGGATTTAGTTTTGTTTGATCTTATCAAAAGTGAGTTTGAGTTTAGGATTGGAATTGGGGTTAATTAAGATTAAAGTGATGGACATTTGAGTTGGATTTGGGGAAATTTGAGTCTTTAAATGACAATTTAGGGATTTTGGTTAAAGATGTTCAAATTGGACAAATTGGGTCATAAGGTAGTTAAGAGAAATGAAATTGGGAATATTTGGGATTTATTGGGATTTTATGGGAGTTTTTAGAATTTTTGGGATTTTGAGCCCAAGAGGGGTATTTTGGTAATTAGGGGGTGTTTTAGGGGTAAAAGGCCAAGATGGGTATTTTGGTAGAGTTGAGGTACCAATCATCCCCAACAAGCTATGGACCAAAGGAAACCCCATTTTTGGGTCCTCTACATAGTGGTCTTAGCCAAACCATAACCCTGTGGCTAATAGGTTTAGGGGACCATCTACATGAGTATCCTAAAAGATCAAGGGATCTAGGCTAGAAATTTGAGTTAAGGGTATTGAGTGATTGTGAGTGTAGATGAGTGTAGTGAGTTTAGAGAATGCCTTAGCTCCAGACCAACAACCAGGGTCAACCTTAAGGTCCAGTAATCCTAAGGGTGACTCATCCTGAGTTTCCCCCACAATGACGCCACCTACTAAGTATTTAGAGGTTGAGAGCAATATGTCGAACTTCAAGCTGTGTGGAGAAGGGTTTGGAATTTCTAGTGGTGAGAGTTCCATGTCTAGTTTTCTAGGAATAGTCAACAGGGAAAGTCATATGGCTAGACCTTAGGCTCTTAAAGAGGAAAAAATAAACCTCAACCAAAAGTGAGGTCAACAAATGGATCCCCAATAAGTGTGGTGTGCTAGGAAAGCACACTGCGCGTATTGGCGTTGACGACGAGATCAACAAAAACCAATACAGACTCCTAAGTCAACAAACCCAGAAGTACATGTAGAGTTGTGTGTGTAATTTGTATCTGCTGGAGAATTAACTGTTGTGTGGATAATCAAGTTGAGAAGTAGGCACTCTCGCTGGGGATTGGAGAGTGGACTTTGAGTTATGAAATTTCAAAGATTTCCAAAGGATGGGAGTCAAAATGTAAATGTTAACCCTGAGGTAGGAATTGAAATTCAAATATCGACTCGAAAAGAGGGAGAGAGAGAGATTCAGAGTGTAAGGACCGACCTCGAATGTAATGAATCAGAGATGTAGGATTGATTTAGAAATGAGAATTGAAATATAGGTCAATTCTCAAAAGAA
>NEWO01000469.1:205476-222293 GCA_003013225.1 Phalaenopsis aphrodite
GATGATCTCCTAAAGCAACGCGGTATCGAATGTAGAATCCTCAACATCTAGAATTTGATTTGAAAGATTGCGATAGGATGAGAACCTAAAGCAACCCGGTATCGGATATAGAATCCTCAACCTCTAGAATTTGTTTTGAAAGATTGCGATAGGATGAGCTCCTAAAGCAACGCAAAATTGGATGTAGAATCCTCAACTTATAAAATTTGTTTTGAAAGATTGCAATAGGAGGGGTTCCTAAAGCAACGCGGTATTAGATGTGAAATCATTTTGAAAGATTGCAATAGGATGAGCTCCTAGAGCAATGCAACATCGAATGTAAAATCCTCAACCTCTAAAATATGATTTGAAAGATTACGATAGGATGAGAACATAAAGCAACGCGGAATCGGATGAAGAATCCTCAACCTCTGGAATTGATTTAAAAGATTGCAATAGGATGAGCTCCTAAAGCAACACGGTATCGGATGTAGAATCCTCAAGCTCTAGAATTTGATTTGAAATATTGCGATAGGATGAGAACCTAAAGAAACGCGGTATCAGATGTAGAATCCTCAACCTACGGAATTTGATTTGAAAGATTGCGATGGGATGAGCTCCTAAAGCAACGTGGAAGTGGATGTAGAATCCTCAACCTCTAGAATTTGATTTGAAAGATTGCGATAGGATGAGCTCCTAAAGAAACACAGAATTGGATGTAGAATCCTCAACCTCTAAAATTTATTTTGAAAGGTTGCAATATGAGGGGTTCCTATAGCAACACGGTATTGGGTGTGAAATCCTCAACATCTAGAATTTGATTTGAAAGATTGCAATAGGATGAGCTTCTAAAGCAACGCGGTATCGGATGTAAAATCTTCAACCTCTAGATTTGATTTGAAAGATTGTGATAGGATGAGCTCCTAAAGCAATGCGGTATCGGATGTAGAATCCTCAACCTCTAAAATATCGTGTGAATCATTGCTAAACAATGCAGAATCGGATGTGAAATCCTCATCCTCTAAAATATCGCGTGAACCATTGCAAAGCAATGAGGAATGGAATGTGAAATCCTCAACCTCTAGAATATCGTGTGGACCTTTGCAAAGCAATGGGGAATCGGATGTGAAATCCTAATCATCTAAAATATTGTGTTTCGAATTCGCGGGAAACTAGTAGAATTTATGAAGATTGACATTGGTGAGGAAAACATGTGAAACGTTGTGAGATTTTGTACAGAATGTGAAAAACTGTGGGGATATGAAAAAAACTGGTGCAAACCAAGGTAGTTGCGCTACGCAAGCAAAGAGTAAGGAACCTCAAACTCAAGAAATTTATCATTTTATTTTCTTTTTGTTAGGATTTGGACCCAGTTTCAGACAAGCAAGACGCTGAACTTCTAAGAATGAGTCTTTGCCTCAGAAAGATGGGGCATAGCGTTTCTTGAAGTATCGTCCACTGACAAATGACAAGTGTAGAAAATAGCCCATCCTTAAGGTACCATCAGAACTTTATTCTTTCAAGTACACATAACAGATGCGTTATTTCTACGGATATCATGGCTGAAGAGGCAGTAAGTTTGTAGCTTCGTTTGTAGCAGTCATCATTTGATTTAATGCAGATTCTATAAAGGTTATTGAAGTTGTCTTTGAGAAATCATTTTAACATTCTTCGAGTTGAAGTTGGAGTTGTATTTGTTGGACACTGAAGGATATGACTTCAGGTTTGAATTTTCATTAATTGCTAATATCATTATCATGTCTTTAATTCTTTCTTTATGAGCCTAAGCAGATTTCAGAATTTTGGTCGTGTGATCAAAACATTTTTCGTTTTCCAAAGATATCTGAGTCAATTAATAACTGACCAAAAGACTTAAGTTCGTTAAACTTTTTATTGAATGTAATATTAGAAGAATTTTCTTAAGAGAACATTTTAAGTTTCATTAATTAGGGGAAACTCAGACACTAATTTTTGATTATACGTACACCTCAAGCTTCTTCTCAGGGAGACTTTTCTTTTTCTTTGATTTTTTTTTTCATGTTTTGTTGAGAATTACTATATCTGGTAGAGCGTGATTTAAAGATTTTGAATGTCTTAATTCAGACACCAATATTTGATTTTATGCTCACCTCAAGCTTCTTCTCGGGGAATTTTCACACATCAATTTTTTTTTCTCCCTTTGTTTTCTTAGAATTACTATATTTGGTGGAACATATTTCTCTTAAAGATTTTGAATGTCCAAATTCCTCTGACTAATAATCCTCAAATGTTTCTTAGGTCGAATTCTGGGATATTATAACTCGTTTCAAAGTCAGGACCCAGTCACGTGTCAGGAATTTAAAAGTCTCGTGATATCCCGAGTCAACTATTTGTATTTCAACCACACTATCTTATTTTGAAATCAACTTAGGACCCAGTCCGAATTCTTTAAAATTGATGACTCAGATATTAGGGCATTAAGTTCATTCTCCCCTGAAGTCATAATCTTATCAAAACATCCAAATTTTCCTTTTAAGGTGATCAATTTTTTTTAAATAATGCACAATCTTGAACAACAACAAACCCTTTCTTTTCATTAATTACGGTGCGAGGGATGGGATAGAATAACATTGATCATGCTAATTTCCCATTTAAACAAAAATAGTAATACAATAGTAGCCAAGAGGCATTTCATTCGTTGGCAGTTGCATCAGAATAGGTTAGAACAAACAAATCGACCGATATCATATTGATAGAACCTCTTTCAGGTATCTTTCAAATATTCTTCCAGGATTGTTACGTCCTCGTTCTTGAACTTCTCCTCAAGCAAGTCTTTGAAACTGCAACACTCTTCTATGGTGTGTCTGATGAATTTGTGATACAGACAATATCTCAGATGTCCTTTCTTGTTGGCCTCATCGGGCTTCTTCGGCTTAGGTAACATGAACTCGAGATTCTTGATCAGAATGCAGAACATCTTTTTTGTTGCTTCATGTTTAAAAGAATATATCCATTTGATCAAGCGTTCATGATTGGAACTTGTCTTTCATATGTCTGGTAAGGTCTCAGCTGAGATGATTGCTGAATATTCTGATGAGGATGTTTGAAGGTTTGTTGACGTTGTTTGACTTGTATTTGAAATTGTCGTTTTCCCCTGCTAACCACAGCAACTGTCCCAGATTTCTTCTCGAATATCTTGGTTATCCTGGACTTCTCGGGCTTCTCATGAGAATCCATATGCTTGACTTCTTCTTGTAGATTGTTAGCTTTATTGAGTAACTTCTTGAAAGACTTGATAGTGAGTCCCTTAAGCATGAAAGCTACTGGCTCATGGATGCTCTTAAGTAAACTCTCAATCACATGATGTTCCTGCAGCTGAGGTTCACATTTGATGCTAAAATTTCTCTTCCTCAAAATATAATCCACTAAAGTATCATTAGGCCTTTGTTTTTCCATCATGAGATCTCTAATAGAAATATGATGCTGCACTCCGACAAATCTTTTTACAAACAACAGTTCTAACTCATCAAATGTCTTCACCGATTCATTGAGCAACTCAGCATACAAATTGAAAGCAACTCCTGACAGGTTGCTGACGAACTGTTGACAGAGTAAAGCTTAGTTGTTTCTTGTATTGCCACAACTGGCTCGGAAATGGCTATTGTGTTGTCTGGGATTTCTTGTCCTGTCAAATAACTTAAAGTTTGGTGACACAAAACCCTTGGGGTAGGGTACGACATCAAACTCCTCCGGGTAGGGTCTGGGTTAAGGCCCCCCGAACTTGCTCGACCATTTGTTTAAATTCATTTTCTAGAATGACACTTTGGACAGAGTATTTGTTCGGTTGTTCATCAGTGGTGAATTCTTTTCTTTCATCTGCAACATGAATGGTTTCTTGTTGGTTCATTTCTGGAAGTGTCATCTGCGGTGATAGTGACTGTCTTTGCATTGCAATTACGGTGGTCGTCAATTCTTCAAATTTCTTTTTGAGACGATTGATTTGTTCGTCCCTTTGTTAGGTGGCCCCGTGCCTCTCATCCGCGGCGTTTTCCACACCAGAAGATGGAGCGTCATGCGCAGATAACTCGGCCTGGGTCTCGATAACATTGATTTCTGTTAATCTTTCGTTCATGTAATCTGACACATCGTAATTTTCATCATTCATATATTTTCCTTGTTCTTCAGATAATCACACAATATTGGCTCAGAGTCTCTCCAGCATAGCGTGGATTGACCTTCCTTTGATTACTTTTAGGTCAATTGAGGATTTTTGAAGAGTGTCATTTCTTTTGTTGAGCACTCGTGTGGTCGTGTAAAAGTTAATTGAATCAACTGAAATCATATTTATGGAACCTTCTTCAGGTTCTTTCAAATACTCTTTCAGGATTATTACATTTCCACTTTTGAAATTCTTCTCAAGCCAATCCTTGAAGACAAAGCAGTTTTCTATGGTGTGGCCGAGTAACTGGTGGTATGGACAATATTGAGGATGATCTTTCATATTGGCTTCCTCTTTCTTTTTCGGCTTTGGTAGACTAAATCCTTGTTCCTTTAGCAATTCATGGAACATCTTTAACACGACTTCCTCTTTGAAGGAATACACCACTTTCTGTCATTCTGCCAAGGATATCCTCTTACTCTCTGCTCGGTATGATCTTCCCTGAGGCGGTTGTTGGTTAGACTGACCATAATGTTGTGCCTGTTGTTGGCAGGATTGTCGAGGCTGTTTGGCTTTTAAAATTTTCTGGCCGTACCTCCTTTCTTGTGCCTTTATCAGTTGTGCAGGCTTTGAATTGGACCCAATCTCGAATCCAGAAAGTAGTGGAGCATAAGCATCAACTGACACTTCCTCATGTAGAATTTATTTTCCCTTACTCGGCAAAACAGTTGGCACGGTGACAGTGTATCCGGTAGTAGGAGTAAAAACAGTTCTCGGAGTAATCTCAACGCTCCCAACTACAGACTTTTCAAGACTAGTAGGGCTCTTTTCAATAAACACCTTTGAAGGGGAGAATTCTTTGGCAGAGTTCAAGTTGAACTCTACAATAGGCTCCACAGACTTATCTGTTTTAAACTTCATCACTGTGACAGCCACCTTCCCGAACTTAACTCCAATATCATCGAACCATTGTCCAAACTTAATAACTGCCAGTTCAGGTAGTTCATCCCTATTGACAATGAACTCCATTCCGAAGGCGAAAGAAAATATCAACTTTGGTGAAGACATTGTTCCTGTCATTTGAAGAATTTTTTAAAGTTAGCGATGTCCCGTGCCTTTTAGCTTCGACAGAAGTACTCAAATTGACGCACGTGTCTTATAAACTGAGCATTCTTTATTATTTTATTTTTCAAATTTGTTATTCGCTTGTGATTAAAGCATCGAAGAGTTGCAGTTAGCAAATTGAATAAGTGTGAAGAGGTGCAACAACATGGCTTGATTCACAGAAAGCAAACTCAAACCCAAAGGAGATGAAGAAATGCAAAGTTTAGGAGCCAGTGCAGGACCAACTTTATAATGCACAATGCCCAAGCGGAACCAGTCCACCGACACACCTATTGGGGGTCCGACCCCACATTAAAATTTAAAGAGTCCTTAATGGCCTTCTGAACCCCTCTGTTCAAAGATGGTTGAACAGTTAGTCCTAAAGTCCAAGGAGTTAGCTGTACTTTCCCAAGACAGAAATGGGTAAAGTATGCCAACAGAAGAAGGGTAATTTAGTCTAAGAGGGACATAGACATATTACCGATGTGTGAAGATAATATTTCTTAATTTTTATGGAGAGAAAAGCTTGTCCCCAGCGGAGTCGCCAGAAGCTGTCGGCGATATTTCAGGTTGGTTAGTGGGGTTGCCCGTAAGAAGCTGTCGGTCGCTGGAATCAAAATCTCATCGCCCGCTTTGGAAGGACATTGAAGTATGAAATCAAACTAACCTCATATTTTTCATAGTTTAAAATGAAAGAGCACTGTACCTTAAATTCTGTATCTATCCCGAAGGATAAACACAAGAATTTAGGATGAGGCTTGATCAAATAAAATAAGGAAAGTATGACGTTCGTTTGGTCTGCGAAACCTTTGTATTTGCCGACAAGTTCCCCTATTTAATATAAAGGATTAAATAGGGTTTATATTAAGCTGGGTTCGGATATGCTTCCTATAAGGGCAAGCCCCTATAGTTAATTACATCTTAAATGATCAAAGCCACCTAAGAAAACTCTCGATAAAAATCAAGAAAAATTATCTTCAAGGAATTTTAAAGGGTAAGGCTCTTCAACGAAATCAAACATAGATTTGTGAAAGGGTATTGGTACAAATTTAGAACATTTTATTGTACAATCCAAAGGAAGAGGAACTAGGTGATGTCATGGATCCAGAAGAGAACCTCAGTGACTTCCCAATCTATCCTAATGTTTGGCTTCAGTTTTGAGGAGAAATATTTAGGTGTTTCATCCTGCCAATTTTATTAGTTAAGGCTTACATTTGTATGAAATGATCACACAAATAGCCTGGAAGATGTGAGGATTTAGTTCGTGACAAACGATAACCTCGTAATCCTAAGACGAGTAAGGGCTTGTATTATATAGCAGAGCTATACAAAGGCCTAAAGATATGGTGAGGATTTACGTTGCATAAGCAAGCAACCTCGAAGTCCTATGACTTTATTGTTCAAGTCTATGGAAGGAAGATTAGTTTAGTTGGGGAAGACAGGTGTTGTTGTTTGAAGATGGCCGTGCTGCCCACCATGCTAGCTCCAAGCTCCTTGCCGCGACAAGTCTGAGTTATCTAGTGTGTCAAGTTATAATGTCAAATCAGGTGGCCCTATGGTTGAAGTTCTTTAAATTTTATAGAGGGCATATTAAAGTTGATTGGAGCGACACCGGTTAGGATCCTAGGGTTTCCTCGTTCCGGCATCACTATTTTATATTGGATTCACTTTGTCAAAATGAACTTATTAAACTCAACTTAATGAGTTCCATAATTTCATTTAAACTATGGAAAGCCTCGTTAGCAACCGTAGGTTACCTTCTTCGAGGGATTCCCGATCATTCAATAGAGACGTCTTAATTTGGTTGAAGTTGTAGTTTTATGTGATGTTTGTGATTAAATTTTGAGTTATTTTATATTTTGAATGTTGTGGCGGTGAATTTTATCTTGGTTGATTTTAGTTTTGGTTTTCGTTATGGTTATGGTTATGGTTATGTGGCTATCCTAATAGTTTCAGTTTTCATGCAGAGTGACATCGTTGTTTAGCATGCAAATTTGCAGGTATAAAAAGTACAGTATAAAAGTACAAGAAAGACAATGCTGAAAATTATAAATGTGTACTTGGCGAGTCTTCTCGTTCCACCACCTGAAACTTAAAATGCATGTTAAAGCATTTATATATAAGCAGGTTGGGTAAAATTTTGGTAATTTTCCTAACCCTATGTCATATCTTGGTGAGTCCTTAAAAGTTTAATTAAGGATGATTTCATTGAGCGAAGAATATTAAGTTTTACAGGCCTCTCAGGTGTCAAACGAGTTAGGAGGGGGAAGCAGGTCCATGCCTCCCTCTCACCAACTAGTGAAAAGCCTCGAGTCCATTTAAACTTATTATGTTGCTTAATGATTCATCCTGAAAATACCCTTATTATTCAGTGAACATTGATGTCTCAATTATCCCTAAGAATAGGGTAATTATCATTTATCATTTAATTTTAAAATTATGTGGGTGAAGACCCTTAAAGAGGCAAATTTAGCCAAATTTTAATCCTAATTGGGCTCAGTGGTGTTTCAAAGATGTTTGATTATGTTTATTTCTCTATTCTTTGTTTAATCAATTTTTTATTTAGCCTAAGTCACCACTAAGCCCTTAAGACCTAGGTGAGTGTTTTAATTAGTTTTGAAAAAGGTTAAGCCTTAGGCGGTCTTGATTCATGATTTGGATTCTATTTGAAAATCAAGATAGGGGTATTAAATTGATTAATTATTGGCTTCAAAAGTCATACCTCTAAGTCTAGGATCATTTAACTTTAATAAACTTCCAAATTTTAATAATTTAAAATTTTATTAATCTTAATTGAGAAAGTGCTGATATTAAGGGAATCAGTCCTTCAATCTGTATGCACAAAATTATATTAGAAGAACAATATAGACCAAGAGTTGATCCACAAAGGAGATTAAATCTGATGATGAAAGAAGTAGTTAAGAAGGAGATTTTGAAATGGTTAGACACTAGAATTATATATCATATTTTAGATAGTGTGTGGGTAAGTCTAATTCATTGTGTTCCTAACAGAGGAGGATGGACTCTTGAAACAAAATAAAATAATGAATTAATACCTATAATACAAGTTACTGGGTGGCGTATTTGAATTGATTATAAAAAATTAAACACTGCTACCAGGAAAGATCACTTCCCTTTACCCTTTTTAGATCAAATAGTATATAGACTTGCTAGGCACAAATTTTTTTTGTTTTTTAGATGGATATACTGGTTACCATTAAATTCCTATTGTTCCTGAGGATCAAGAAACAACATTTACTAGTCCTTTTGAAACTTTTGCTTTTCGAAGAATGCCTTTCGAATTATGTAATGCACCTGCAACATTTTAGAGATGTATGATGTCCATATTTAGTAAGTTAAATGACGATGGATTAGAAGTATTTATGGATGATTTCTCTATATTTGGAACATCATTTGACGCATGCCTAAGTTATCTTGAAAAGGTTTTAGAGTTATGAGAAAGAACTAATTTAGTTCTGAATTGGGAGAAATGTCAATTTATGGTTGCAGGAGAAATTGTGTTAGGGCATAAAAATTTGGAAGATGGTATGGAAGCAGACCCTGCAAAAATTCAAGTTATATTTAAACTAACACCTCCTACTAATGTAACAGAGGTTAGGAGTTTTCTTGCACATGTTGGATTTTACAGGTGTTTAATTAAAGATTTTTCAAAATTTACCAAACCTATATGCCAACTTTTAGAAAAGGACAAGAAATTTAAATTTATTAGAAAGTTGTTTAAATGCCTTTGAGTTATTAAAAGAAAAATTAATCACAACCCCTATTATAGTTTCACCTAACTAGAGAAACCATTTGAACTGATGTGTGATGCTAGTGATTATGCTTTTGGAGTTGTCCTTGTACAAAGGTATGAAAAGATTTTTAAAGTTATATGGTACGTTAGTAAAACTCTTAATGATGCACAAATTAACTATGTTGTTACTGAAAAATAGTTACTGGCCGTATTGTATGCTTTAGATAAATTCATATTTTATTTAATTGGAGCTAAAAGTGTTGTGCATATTGATCACTCTGCTATTAAATATCTTATGCAAAAGAAGGATGCTAAACCAAGGTTGATTAGATGGATATTTTTTTTGCAAGAATTTAATCTTGTGGTTATTGATAGAAAGGGAACTTATAATCAAATTGCTAATCTTTTGCAAAGATTAGAAAACCAACAATCATCTGACATTGACAAGAAAATTACAGACAGTTTCCCTGATGAACAACTTTATATTTTTAATAAGTGGAAAATACCATGGTATTCTGATATTGTTAACTATATTGTAAGTGATATTTTGCCACCTATGCTGACATTGCAACATCAAAGGAAATTCATTCATGACGCAAAAGCATATTTTTGAGATGAACCTTATTTATATAAACAATGTAAGGATCTAATTATGAGGAGATGTGTACCTTATGAAGAAATTGAGCGAATCATTCATAAATGTCTTGATTCTGAATTGGGATTGATAAAACTACTTATAAAATTTTACAAGCTGGATTTTTTTGGCCTACTTTCTTTAGAGATGTTTATAGATACATAAAAACTTGTGATCGATGTCAACGAGTAGGCAATATATCTAGATGAAATGAAATGCCTCTAAATTTCATTAGAAGTTGAGATCTTCGACATTTGGGGATTAAATTTTATGGGACTATTTATTCCTTCATTTGGAAACTTATATATATTAATTGCAGTGGACTACGTTTCTAAGTGGAATGAAGCACAAGCTTTACCTCGTTGTGACACAAAAAGTTTTACAAGATTTTTAATGAAAAATATTTTCATTAGATACAGAATGCCTAGAATGATTATCAGTGACAGAGGATCCCATTTTAGAAATAAATATATTCAGAGATTGACAGAAAAATTTATTATTATTCATTGAATCTCTACTCCGTATCATCCTCAAACCAGTGGGTTAGCTAATGTTTCTAAGAGAGAGATTAAACAAATACTTGAAAAGAATGTAAACCCTAGTAAAATAGATTAGTCCACTCGACTGAATACCGCAATATAGGCTTACAGGACTGCTTATTAAACTCCTATTGGAATGACTCCTTACAGACTAACTTTTGGAAAGACTTGTCACTTCACAATAGAATTGGAGCATAAAGCATATTGGGCGATTAAAGAATTTAATTATAATTTTAAAGATGTTGGTAAGAAGAGATTGTTACAACTAAATGAATTGGAAGAATTACGAAATGAGTCTTATGATAACGATAGAATTTATAAGGAAAAATAAATTTATGGCATGATCAAAAGATTAACCAGAAGAACTTTGAACCAGCACAAAAAATTTTGCTTTACAAAACTAGGCTGAAGTTATTTCCTGGGAAATTGAAGTCTCGTTGGTTAGGACCATTTAGTGTGACTCAAGTTTATACTTACGGAGCTGTTGAAACTGAGGATCAGAAGACTAGAAATATATTTAAAGTAAATGGAGATAGATTAAAACCATATTATGAGGGTAAAAGACCAAATTTTAAAGAGGTTTTAATGATCAGATAATCTGAATAACACCTGAATAGGTCGGGCTGACGACGTTAAACCAAGCGCTTTATGGGAGGCAACCAACATTTATCTTTACTTTTATCGTGATTATAATAGTTGTTATTTGAAATTATCGTTATTATGTGGTAGTATAAAGCTCTACTACTCTTATTTACCCTTTAAACATCTTAATAATTAGATCCATAGAGAAAAATTAGAACGCATTCGAACAAGAGCGAAAATTGTGAAAATTTTGCCTTGGGTGCCGACGGCGTAGAGGATGCCGCTGACAGTGAGTTTTTCCTAAAATTTCAGGAAAAAATTAATACATAGGCTAGCCGATGGCACCCTTGACCCCGCCGACGGCGAGACCGGCGAAATGATAATTACTTGGGTTCAAATGGCGGTGTTTTGCAGTTTTTGGGCCAGAATAATCTTTTTAAACTCAAAAATTTGATTCCTAGTTCATATTTTCCCTCAAAAGTGAAGTGAAACTCTACCAATTTCATTTCTATGGCATCTAATTCCCCTGATAATCCCAGAATGCGAGTTTTCAATCGACGAAAGTGTATTAGTGCGGAAGCGCAACGAATCTTCAACAAGTTACTAACGAAGAAAAGATTGATCAAGGAACGAGGATTCGTAAATCGTGGATTGAATAATCCCACGACGAGTATTGAAGAAATGATAGTGCGGCGGAGATGGGAAGTGTTGTGCTACACTACCGCCGCTGTGGTGGTCCTGTGGAAAAAGAATTCTATGCAAATTTACACGGAATCAACCAGGGAGTTGTTTATGTGCGAGGAAGATGGATCACTTTCACTCCTGCATGGATCAATGAATTATACATGATAAAAAATGTTCCTGTCAGTCACTATCCCAATTTCGTACCAACGAGAAACCAAATGAATAAAAGTTACCAATATTTAACGGACAAAACTGACAACTGCAAAATAAGAGAAAACGGGTATGTTAGGTTTTCTGCAACACTCTTAAATCACGTTTCGAAACATTGGCACTTTTTCATTTCTGCAAAACTATTACCGACAATGAAGATCAGTAAAGTTTCTAAAGAAAATGCCATTTTGAATTACTGCATCCATAGGGGACTACAGATCGACATTGGATCAATAATTGTGAAGTCAGTTTTGGGCCTGATCGTTCATGGATCAACTTATGGGCTTGGACACCCCTCCACAATTTTCTCACTTTACAGTCAGTTCCAAGTGTCCTATGAAAATTGGGAAAATGTACTGTATCTTGGAAGCCTTTCGACACAACTGAGAGATTCCCAGCTTTTGAAGATGAAAATGACATGGCCATTATAGTAGATCAATCATCTCAGAATTCACTACCAGTTCAACCTTTAATTCCTGACAAGTCACTAGTGATCCTGCGCCGAATCAAGAAATTGAAAAAAGAGGTACAAAATGTCATGAATGCGATTAATAATATCTCTGATTCTTCGATCATCTAAACTGGAGGATGAAGGAACATTTTGATCACTCTGGACATTTAGAAGATAGTTTGATACGCCTGATGAGGAGGATGAAGTTAATAGAATAGGATTCCACTGAAGATTTTCCATTCCGACCCTTCTACAAACTCTTCGTTCATGTGCATTCAATGGGTGATCTCAGAGGAGAATCTAGTACCTAGTATGAAGATTAGTATATTTATATTATAACCTATCTGTCTATCTATGTATTTTGATTTGAAGTTTATATTTGTTTTGCTTTAGAATTATGTTTTTAGATCCATGTATAGTTGAGACTAAGCATACAATGTTTTATTTTAGAATTTTGAGTGTTGTGGCTTGGATTGCAACTCTGAATTAATGTATTGAGGTTGAAAAAATACCAAACTTCGGTGTGTTATGTAACGTATATTGTACCCCTTGAAATTTATATATAAATATGATGTTTTCTGTTGTGAAAGTCAATATGTGGTAAGTACAACGTTTAGTCACTTAAAATTATGTCTATGATGATAAAAAACATGTAGTTAAGGCTTGAAATTGATCGAAATTGAGAAAATATAGAATTTAGACAAAATCAATAGAGCCCGCCGATGGCGCCCTCAATGCCGCCGACGATGGATTTTTCTCGAAACTTAGGATTTAATTCCAATAGAGCGCGCTGACGGTGCCATCAACGTCGCTGATGGCGAGCTCATAAGAAAACACCTTTAACCGTGATTTTGACCAGTCAATCACCACTATTCATCATCCCCTTCCACATAAAAATGCCATTTTCAAACTAGGGCTTGAAAGATCTTGGATTGGGAGGCAATTTCAAGGCTTTTTTACACCGAATTTGATCATCTCTAGGTAAGAGCTTCACTCCAAACTAAAAATATTTGATTTCCAGCATGGATTTATTCCACATTGACGAGATCCAAAAAATGTGAAAATGTGAAGAAAATTTAGGAAGAAATTCAAGGATCTTAATGTTGAACTCTTAGAATTACTATTGGAAGACATGATTTGCATATTTGAAGTTATTTTTGGAATTTTTCTATATTTTGATTAGATTGAAATGGCTCCACGAAAAAAGAGACAGGTTGAGTTCGACGAGTCTCGCTTCATCAATGCGATGGCTCAAACAAAATTTACTTCCATATTTAAAGGAAAGAAGTGTGTACAAGATCGAGTTTTTGAAAGTTCGGGAGGAGAAATCGAACAAGTTATAGCCAAGCGGATGTGGGAAAACTTTTGTTACACCACCAATAAAGCTGATGCAAATGTTGTGAAGGAGTTCTACTCCAATGTAATCTATTTTGAGGATGGAATCGTTCAAGTGCGTGGATTTCTTGTTGAGTTTACTGCTGCCAGCATCATCACTTTTTATGAAGTCCCAAACTCTTATAGCTGTCAATATGAATCCTTTAGTACAATGGATTGCCCCCTTAATGATGTGATCAACTTTCTCACTGATAGGAAAGGAACATGGAAGATAAAGCAGCGAGAACGGGTAAATTTTTCTGCTTCCATGTTGAATGTCACCTCTAAGACGTGGCACTATTTCATTTCCTCTACTCTGTTAAAGACCTATCACCCTGGTGAAGTAACTAGAGATAAAGCTATTCTGAATTTATGTACTCAGAATAATAGAATTATAAATGTTGGGAGAGCAATTTTTAAAAATATATTGACTACGGCGAGGAGTGAGACTAGTGGAGGTCTAGGGCATCCTGAACTTATTTATGTAATTTACAAACTTTTTGGAGTGGAAATTGGAGATGAGGAATGGATTTACCTTATAAAACGCATTAGTAAATCTAATTTGAAGACTTATGAATTTCATGAGAAATGGAGAACTGGGAGTAGAAATCAAGAACCTTCTACTAATAGAGATATCCCCTCTACAAGTTATGACCTTCCACCCTCTAGTTCCCCTACCCTCTCTGATTTAATGAATGAGTTAACCTTGCAGCGGAAGAATATAGAATTTATAAATGAAAGGATTGGAGGTTTAGAATGTCCACACGATTACGATAGTGAGTACTTTCAGAGGCATTCAATTTTTGAGGTAGCTTATTATGAAGCTCAGGCCCGACACTACAGAGGTGAGCCTGATGTTACTTTTCCTGAGTGCCCAAGGTATACTCAGTATCATTCCGATCCACCTGGTGATCAAGGCGTGAAAATATAGCTTGTGATTTTGATATTAAATGAATTGATGTACTTATATTTGTAATTTTATTTCTGTAAGTTTGTCTGTAATTGAAATGGATGTTTGTGTATTTGGACTTTCATTTTTATTATTTCGTTGTACTTAGATGATTTTTAATTTTTGTTATAAAGTTAGTGTTATAGTTAAATGTGCATGTGTAGTTTAATAGATGTTGAGTAATATTTTGTAATGTAATGTGATTTTTATTTCGCATTTGTTGACCTCACTTTTGGTTGAGGTCTAGAAATTTCTTTAGTAGCCTAGGTCTAGCTATAGGACTTTCCTACTGACTAGTCTTAGAAAACTAGAAAAGGTACCCTCACCATTAGAAACTCAAAACTCTTCTCTTTACTCAACTTGAAGTTCCATATATTGGTCCTAACCTCTAGCACTTAGTAGGTAAGATTATTATGAGGGAACTCAAGGAGAGTTCCTATAGGGCAACTTGACCTTAGGATTGACCCTGGGTGTTGGTTTGGAGCTAAGGTGCACAATCCCCTCACAATACCCTCACCATACCCTCACAATACTCTGGCTAAGACCAATATATGGGGACCCAAAATGGAGATTTCATTGGTCCATGACTCATTCAAAATGGTTCTCTACCCAATTGCACTTGAAATGCCGAACTTGGCCTTTTGCCCCTAGGCACCTCCAAATTACCTAACTGCCCTTGGGACCCAAATTTGGCCAAAATTCCCAAATTTTGCCAAAATGCCCAAAACTGATCAAAACTTATTCCAAACACTTTGAATACATCCGAATTTGCCAAAACTGACAAAAATTTCCAAAAATGGCCAAATTACCAAAATTCCCCTCCATGGCCCAAAAATCCAAAAATTCCCAAAAAAATCCCAATAAATCCAAAATATTCCCAATTTCATTTTGTCCAACTACAACATGGTCCAATTTGGTCAATTTTACCATCTTTGACCAAACCCCCAATTTGGCCCTTAAAGGCTTAATTTAGGTCTAAATCCAAACACATCAAAACCCATTCAAATTGACTATCAAATCAACTTCAAAATGACTTTCATCCTTCATGAAAGCTGTTCATCATGATGTTTTACACCAAATACAACAATCAATTTGGACTTAGCCCATGGCTAGCCCAAGTTTGACCCAAACTTAGCCCAACATGCTTAAAATGAGTCAAAAATAAAAAATTCACCAAATTGGTTAACCAATTGACCTCAAAATGACTTTCACCCTTCATGAAAGTTATTCCTCATGGTCTATTACACCAAATGCCATATTCAATTGAGCCAAATGACATGGCTAAACAAACCTAAACCCATTTTTGGTCATACTAGCCCATGACCAAAATATAATGAAAAATCAAACTTGGTATTCCTAGTCAAGCTTAACCTTAGCTAAACTCTAAACCTTATAGTTAAGTTAAGTTAACCATGGGTTAGCCATGATATTTATCCCTTAGGTAAATATTTTTTTTTAAAAAAGGATAAGTTTCATGCAAATTACTCACCAACACATGTCAATACTCTATGGTGCCATTTTTCTTGCTCATCATGAGCTTTAAACTTCATCTCCAAGCATCCTAACTAATCTAAATCTATAAAAAAGCCATGGCCATGGCTATGGAAGAGGGGAGAGCTTAAGGCCAAACAAGGAAGAGCCACCATAGATTAGTAAAACCTCCTCCAAACTATCCAAAACTCTTCTCTAAGCATAGAGAAGAAGGGCTCCATCATTAATTGCCCTAAAGACCTCCTCTGTGAGTTCAATTTTGAGCTCAAAATTGAGCTCAAAATCAGGGCACTACTCCAAACTCCACCAAAATCAAATTAACCTTGCACACACCTTCACAAGGCCTAAAGAAGAAGCTTTCCCATCAAACCCCCCTCCCCCAAGCCTTCATTTGTTGTGGAGGATAAGGTCGAACCCCATTTTTGGGATTTCTAAACAAAGCTCAAAGGAACTCTAAATGGTGCTTAGAGAAGCTTCGTTGGACCTCAACAAACATTTCACAAGCATCCAATTGAGGCCACACCTCTTGGACAAAGGTGGACGACTCTCGGGATGAACCAGATGGGGACGATGAATGGATGTCGTCCATTCGCGCGTGTATCGATCGGACGGTCCTGATCGCGTCGGACAGAAATCCTGTATATGAACAACGCGCTGAGTCAGCGCTGACGCGGATGGCGGTGGTAAACCAGAGCGTGACATGTGGCATTTTCGGAACTGCCCATGATCCAGTCAGCGCGTGGGTTTAAGTAGAAAATTATGGGATTTAAAAAATTCAGAAAATACCCCTAAACGTAAAAAATTCATAACTTTTCATAGAAAACTC
Organism: Phalaenopsis aphrodite; assembly: GCA_003013225.1. Lineage (NCBI taxonomy): Eukaryota > Viridiplantae > Streptophyta > Magnoliopsida > Asparagales > Orchidaceae > Phalaenopsis > Phalaenopsis aphrodite. The sequence continues at coordinate 222,192 of NEWO01000469.1, forward strand.
ATAAAAATAAAAAAAATTACCTTCTTGGTCAGTGAACATAGAAGAATCATGTGGAATAATTTCAGGCTTATTTGATGCATATTTAATTTTATAAAAATCAAT
>NEWO01000469.1:234801-257687 GCA_003013225.1 Phalaenopsis aphrodite
CTTGGAAAAATATTTTAATGATTCCTAAGTGTTTAGGAAGTAATTTGGAACATTTCCATGAGTTTAATATTTTATAATTTTTTTTATTATTTTTAATTATTAAAAATAACCTAAAAATTAAGTTTTTATTTTAAATATATTTTTATTTTTATTAAATCCCCCTGATGTCATAGAACTCAAAAAACTAGGTTTGATAATTTTTGGAATTATATTTTGATTTTTGAAAATTATTTAAATGTTAAATTTGATGATGATCTTTAAAAATCAATTAAAAATATCAAATGATCCCAAAAATTATCTGATTCATAAGGCACAGTGGAGAACAAAAATCAAATGATTTTGATCTTTATACTCTCCAAACTAAATGTTTTAAGCAAATTGGGGTTTACTCAAAACAATGATGTTTTGATTCTTAAAAATCATGAAATTATTTCCTAAGGCTATTCTGGCTATAGGGAACTTAAGTAAATTTTTGTAGAATTTTCTAAGCCACATACAATTTTTTATAATTATTTGAATACAAAATGCATAAAAACTTAAGAAATTAAGATCTGTGTCTAAAGATCTCCTATGTCTTTGGAAAAATGCTCAAATTGTGCATCTAGACAGAAGCTACAACATATAAAAATTTGGGGTCAAGGTGATAATCCAACATGAATGGAGAATTGAAAAACCCCTAACCCTAATTCATTTTTTAAAAAAAATTTATGCATCAAATTAATGTGAAAATATTTTCACATGATTCTCCTCTATTCACTGAGCAAGAGGGTATTTTTATTTTATTTTTATGAATTTTCTATGCAAAGATATGGATTTTTGAAGTTTATGGGCTATTTTCTGAATTTATTAAATATCCTATTTATTTATTCAAACCGCGGGCTGACTGGATCATCAGATCTGTTGAAAAACCACGTGGCGCGCTCCTATTTAACGCCGCCTTCTGACTCAGCTGCCATGCGGCCCACTGTATCGCTTCAGAGGATCATCCGGCTTGATCTCCGCCGTCCATTCAATACACGCGAGAAGGGACGGCATCCGTTCATCGTCCCCGATAGGCTTAACCGAGAACCATCCATTTTAAAACCATAATATCTATCTCATTTCTTAATGGATTTTGATGATTATTTTTTTTTAAAATGTTTGTCTTGAAGAGACGAATACATCTATATGGTAAACATGCTATGAAATCAAGCCATTGTAAATGGAGAGCTCGCGAAGGCTCGGGAAAGTAAGTGAGGTTAGACCTTTTCTCTGAGAGGTTTAGCCTCAATCAGAGATTCTTCACACCTTTGTTAGGTCCCAAAGAGCTTAGGGATGAAGCCTCTGGCTCTAGTGTAAAGCCTATGTATGATTTTAACCACAACCGATTTTGGGTGTTGGTTGAGAGCTATGGTGGAGGCTATTTCAGAGGGGGAATTGATGGGGGTTTGGCTTCTTTCACTATTGTGAAGGTGTAGGGCCAATTTATTTGGAGTTTGGTGTTGTGTAGGTTGGGATTGAGGTTTGTCCTGGTTTTTGACAGGAATTCAAGCTCAAAATTGGATTTCCATGGTGGATTTGAGAGAGGGAAATGAATTGCAATGTATTAAGGGTCTCTTAGGGAAGCTTTCTAAAGAGTTTGGAAGGCCTTGGTGAAATTTTTTTTACCCCCACACTATTCATGGTCGTGGGGGTGGATTTTATAGAAATTGGCCAATGGGGTGCTTGGCTGGCCAATTGAGGGGTTAGCCCCACTGCTTAGGTGTCAAGCAGAGGAGGTCTTAGCTCAATTTCGGCTGAGGTGGCCTCTTGGCATGAATTTGGGTATTGGCCATGTGGGGGCTCACGATTTTGGGCTTTAGCTTGGGTTAAAGTGGCTAAACAAGGGTAGGATCAGGGTTAAAGCTTATAATGATCAGTAAAAATGGCACCATAGGGTATGGACATATGGTATGCCAAGTACCTTGATTTAACCTCCTTATTATCCCTTTAAGAATTTAAAAAAAGAATTTACCCATGAGATAAATATCAAGCTTAACCATGGGTTGGTGGCTGGCTTTAAACTCAACCCTAGAGTCTAAGATGAGTTATGGTAAGGCTCATTTGACCATACCAAGCTCAACTGATTTGGATTTGGCCATAAGTCCATATGACCAAATCTTGTGTTTGAACTAGGTTAAGCATGCCAATTGGCCCAATTAAACATGACATTTGGTGTAAGAGACCATGAGGAACAACTTTCATGAAGGGTGAAAGTCATTTTGAAGTCAATTGGTTAATCAATTTGGTGAATTTTTTATTTTTGGGGCTAAGTTTGGGTCAAACTTGGGCTAGCCATGGGTTAAGTCCAAATTGATTGTTGTGTTTAGTGTAAAACATCATAATGAACAATTTTCATGAAGGATGAAAATTGTTTTGAAGTTGATTTGATGGTCAATTTGGATGGATTTTGATGGGTTTTGGTTTTAGACCCAAATTAAGGATATAGATCTAATTTGTGTCAAACTTGAGCTAACTTTGGATTAAGCTCAAATTGATTGTTGCATTTGGTCACAAATGACCTTATAAAGGATTTTCAACAAAAATAAGATGCCAATTTGAGGTCTAAGGCATTCAATAGTTGAGATTTGGGGTGTTAGCCAATATTGGGGCTAATTTTGGGAATTTTAGATTTAGACCAAAATCAAACGGATTTGAGGTTTCATCAAGGCCAATTGATGGTTGATTTTAATGTGTAAGAATTTTGTAAAGATTTTGCAATCTCGTTCTCCTCCTTATTGAATATGACATCTCTACCGATGATTGTCTTCTCTTTATTTAGATTATATAGCTTGTAGTCGTTTGAGTTGGTGTCGTAACCAATGAAAATAAACTTCTCGCTCTTGTCATCCTCTTACTTCTTTTCTCTTCGGGTATGTGTACATGAGTTATGTATCCAAAAAATCGTAGATGAGAGATGTCGGGCTTCCTTCCACTCTATGCTTCTTGTGGTGTCTTTTCGAAAAAACTTCTTGTTAGTGATTGGTTAGCCAAAAAATATCACATGAAACTGCTTATACCAAAAACTCCTTTGACAATCTGTTGCTATTTAATATGCTCCTTGCCACGTTAAGGATGGTTCTATTCTTGCTTTCCGCTAATTCATTTTGTTAGGGGGTTCTTAGAACAATTAGAAGTTAATGTATTTCATCGGTTTCACAGAATTCTTAAAATTCTTTTGAAGTGAATTCTTCTCCTCAATCATATCGCATAGCTTTGATTTGAGAAATTCTCTTTCTCTACATCTGCCTTAAACTTTTTCAATATTCTAAAAACATCTGATTTTTGTAAGAAATAGACCCACGTTTTTTTGTGAAAAATTATCTATGAAGAGAAGAAACTAGTTGCTCTTACTGAGTGAGCTTGGATTTATTGGACTACATACATTTGTATGTATGAGCTCAAGAGGCCTTTAGGCTCTTGAACTTGACTCCCTTGGAAAGCTTCTCTTGAAGTGCTTTCCGAGTAAATATCATTCACATAATTGATCAGGGTGGTTGATGCAAAGTAATCATTTGACCATCTCTTTCTTCGAAAGCAATTTGAGTCCTCCGAAGTTGAGATGCCCAAATCAAAGATGCCAAAGCCAAGAATCATCCTTATAACAAGCCTTGAGTCATTTGATAATATCATTTTGAATGTTGAGCAAGCACATTTTCTATTTAGACATTGGCACCTTAGCAATCAATTTACCAATATTGTCTTTTAAGAAGAGAGTATTTTCTTTTAAATAAATATTATATCCTTTCTCCACGAGTTGTTCTTTACTCAAGATGTTGCTCTTCAAATTTGGCAGAAAGTAAACATTAGAAATAAATTGATGCTTCTCATTTTTCTGGGGGATGAGAATGTTACATTCGCCTTTCACCTCTATCTTTGACTTTTTTCCAAACAACACATTGCCACTTACTAATCCGTCAAGCTCTACGAACATGCTTTATCTCCCACACATTTGGTTGCTTGCATTGGTGTCCAGCTATTATGTACTATCTTCTCCTATTTAATTGTCCTTGCATGCTAGCAGTAGAGTGTCATCTTCTTCTCTCTTTTCTTCTATCTAGTTGACTCTTTCTTTAACTTTGTTCTTAGGTGCTCTACACTCTTTGGCATAATGCTCGAACTTGATACAGTTATAACACTTAATTTGAGATTTATCATAACTCGAGTTTGAGCGCCCTCATCCAGGTCCTTATGTAGATCTTTATCTTTTCTCATAGTTATTGTTGGTACCCCATCCTTGCTTGCTAGTGTGACCTCGTCCTTGTCCACTACCTTATCCATGTTGGTTTCTAATATTGTTGAAGCTTTCATCTTTTTGAGTTGGTTAGAGATTCATCTTGAGAACTTGTTCAACAATCTCTTCATTCTTCTTCTTCTTTTCTTCATGGGCTTGCAATGAACCCAAAAGTTGCTCTATCATCATGGCTTATAAATATTTGGCCTCTTCAGTATAGGTTGTGATACTATCAAATTTTGAATCTAACGATCAAATAAACTTTTCCATGATATCCACATCTTCTAACTTCTCACAATTTCCTCTTAGTTGATTGGAAATGATAATGACTCTGAAAAATTAATTGTAGACTGACTCACCTTCTTTCATATGCAAAGCATTAGCTTCTTAAAATTTAAAGTCGTACCTTTTTAACCTTCTCTTCTCTCTTATACGAGACCTCGAGCTTCTCCCATTTTAGTTTGGCAGAAATAGCACATGAGATCTTCTCAAAACCATCTTCATCTAAAGCTTGATAGATAAGGAAGAGAGCTTGTTTGTCTGTCTTTCGTAAGTCTCTTAAGCTATCCTTTCGTGTTGTGGATAGAGCGGACTCGTCGTTTGGCTCATCATAGTCTTTCTCCACAACCTTCCAAACGTCATGCGTCCCAAGGAGTGCCTTCATCTTGATACTCCAATTGTCATAGATGCTTTCCTTAAGCATCATAACTTGGAAGGAAACCATGCCACTGTTTCCGATTGCTCTATAAAGGAACCCTTAGCTTCTGATACCACTTTGTTGGAATGGAAAAGCTTTTAGGATTTAGCAACGTTTAAAAATTTCTGGAAGAAGCTTTACTTCTATTTATCACCTATTCTTGGTATGATAAAGACTCAAAGACTCAACCCCTATTTATACTAGTGACACCTTCTAAATTAATGGCTAGGATTGTGCCACTACAATTATAATGTAATAGTTACAAATAGTTTAATACCTTCCACACATTCTAGAATAAGCTTCTAGATGAGACATGCTTCTAGAAATTAGACTCTTATTTAACATTATTTAAACAACTAAAATTAAGTTTATAATTCAACATATGTAATGAAATAACGAATGATCCAGCAAAAGAAATTAGTAATGATAATAGAATAAAAATAAATAATGCATTATCCAAGATTGAATATTCATGTATCACAGTTCCAACAAGCAGAAGGGTTGCCGAAACTAATCTTTGACCACCGAGGATGCAAAGATTAGTTCTGAACCGCAATACGAATTACTTAAAGAATGAAAAAGCGAAACCAAAACAAAATTAAAAAAGAAAAAAGAAAAAACAACCTGCCAGTCAAGAGAAGGCAGCAGCATTGAGATGTTCGAAAAAACAATACGTTACTTCGCCGGTTTTGTTTTGTTTTTGTTTTGGGAAAAAAGTTGGGGCAAAGCAATTTTTACTTGTTCTGTCTACGGATTCAACAAAAAATTGGGTTGCCTTCCTCGAAAGGCCATGCAATTGTCCACTTGTGTCAGGCCGGCAATGCATCAGTTCCTGAACTCCAAATACTCTTTTAAAAGGATAGCTGTGCAGGAGCATGCTTCTTTCCCCCCAACATGTCCAGAAAATAAGACAACAATGTCCACCTAAGGCTATGATTATAAAATATTTTCAACAGAATATTTATGTCAGATTTATTGTACTAAAGTTTTCTTTAAAAGGGAAAAAAACCAGCCTTCTAAATCTGCCAACATAATCTGTTCTAACAATTCTTTAAATTTCTCCGACCACAACCATGGCAGTAATGGAAGCGAGCTGGCCAACAGATTCTCACTTCCCTCCTGGGTTCCGTTTCCATCCTACAGACCAGGAGCTCATCACCCATTACTTGAAGAAGAAGGTCTCTTCGTCCTTGCCTCCGGCCTGGGCTATCATGGCCGAAGCTGATCTTTACAAGTTCAATCCATGGGAGCTTCCAGGTGAGAAATATTTCTCCTCAGCACTCGTCTCCTTCGCGGTTAGCATTATCATAACATGTGTTGCGTTGTTTCAGAGAAAGCATTTTTTGGAGAGAAAGAGTGGTTCTTCTTCAGCCCAAGAGATCGCAAGTACCCGAATGGCAACAGGCCCAATCGGGCTGCTGGGTCAGGTTACTGGAAAGCAACTGGCACTGACAAACCCATCTTGGCACCTGATGGCATCCAGTGCATCGGCGTCAAGAAAGCTTTGATTTTCTACCAGGGACGCCCACCGAAGGGCACAAAGACTGAGTGGGTCATGCACGAGTACCGACTTCTTGACTCCTCCTTCCCCTGTCATGCTAAGAGGACAAAAGACTCAATGAGAGTATGAATTCATGCCTTCTATATTCAATCAAAATTTCATAAAAACAAAAATAAATAGCAAAACAAAAGAATGCTAATGTGCTCCGCAATCTGAAATCCTAATTCTTGGAACTACTACTTTCCAAAATCTAAAATTGATGCTTCTTTTTTTCAGCTGGATGACTGGGTTCTGTGCCGAATTAAACACAATGGGGCCGTGCAAGCTGAGAACGGACAAGTGCAGGTATCCTTAAAATCGCAACAGTCTGCCAATTTCAGTAATCAACAAGACAATCAGCAACCTTTACGAATTGAAAAGAGCAGCTTCTTTGAGTGGAGCGACACGCAACTTCTTGGTTACCTTCTTGGCTCAACGGAAAATGGAGAAATCAGCAAATTGGGAGATTCTGAATCCTGGTCTGATAGTAGATGTGCTGAGCTTGGTGAGTATTTCGAGGTGCAGCAGGAGTCACTGCAGTTGGAGGCCAAAGCCCACGGCACGATGAAGAGGTCATGCTTTAGCTCAGTCGTTGATGAGCTGACGCTGCAGCCACCCAGCAAGAGATTACAATGTTCAAATAATGAGCAATATTTTTGGCATGAAGACATCTTTTCGTTTGATCAGGGGTTAATGGAGTTTTTAAGGTCATAATTAGCGCTGCTCGTTGCATTTGTGAGCAACCATTTGTAATTTTTCTTTTATAAATTTTTCCTCCCATTATTTTTTGTTAATTCATATTTGATCACCGGGGCGAGTATCTGGTTCCGAATTGGAACTAGACATAAAATTGGTTTTAATTTATTACTTCAAGGAAATAAAGATTGGATACCTTGCAGGGTTCAAAGTTTTTCGTTGACACCGTTTGTCATAATCTGTCCTATTAAGATTGGTTCAGTCATGTAAGTTTATATCTATTTTGCATTAAACGAACAAAAACATAATTTATTCATCAATGAGAACTCTTGATGTTTAATCTGAAAGTGTCATGTGGTACATGTCAAAGGCATAAACTAGTAGCAAATTGAGAGAGAAAAAGAAAGCGAGAAGACAGGAGAGTAACATAGGTGGGGATGTTCTATGGGCTCTCGAACCCATTTTATATATTAAAAATATATGTTTCAGAAGAGGTGGAGACAAGATCACCTCTGGGTGTTATTTCGTTCGCACCTCCTCATGTCTCTGACACCCTTTCCTATAGTGGTGAAATGCTCTTGCATATCTGGGTCTGTCCAACAAGATAGTTGGGCGAAGACCGAGGTGATCGCTCGATAGAGGTTCGATAGAGGTCACTCGATGGATGGAAGTGCTCACTTGACGGACCTTGGTGGCCACTCGATGGACCTAGGTGGACACTCTACGGATCTACAAGGTTGCACGAAGAACAAAGATGGTCGGCTGAATAAGGTGCTCAGTCGGTCTCGACTACCATTGGATCTCTCCTAAATCTGCACAGTCACTTTTTAATGTACGCAAATGCCCCCAAGTCTCTCGCCTTTTGAAAGTGAAGCTGCAATAAGAATGAAAGACTTTAAATATGTCAAAATGAAATCATAATAATGCGCCAATTATAACTCATTGGTTTCGGCGTCACTTAGCGTTATGTTTTCTCCAGTTCCAAAGTGCCCTCATGAGGCCTTTTTGAGCCGATTTTTAAACTGTCGCTAAGATGACATTTGTAAAGAAGTGCTAGTGATTTATTCAAGAAAACGATAAAACTTTCAATCAATTTTTACCTTTACTTATTTTGTATCTTACTCTTACAGTAGCATTTTACTGCGACAACTGGATATTTTTGATTGGTTGAGGACACAAGTCTTTGGAAAAACCATCGGTAATTTTTTATGTATTGTAGTTTGTCGACCGCTAGGCTCAAGTCATACAATAGCATGTGTGTCATTTGCTCGATCAGTTCATTCTCTCGGACAGGCCTCAGATTTCACCAGGGCTTAGGCAGAAGATATCGCTATCTTCGCGGGGGTAACTGACACGACTTGCTGCTATGATAATTTGCGTCTTAGTCGTCGCAGAGCTTGTCACTACTTAGCTGGACACAACCTGTAAATTTTTTACCTATTCCAAACTTAGAAACAGGGATTTTTATGCTTGACAATGAGGGATGGTCATCTGCTCGCACTAGAGGTGAGTCTTTTATTTGCTCAGTCAGATTCTAGCTCTCCGAATGTTGTACAAGAACTTCATAAATGGCCCAACTCTCACTCCATCCAAGAAAAAACATAATTGAAAGTGTTAACACATATATTTTAGAGAAAAAAAAGATAAAATTGTGGATATTTTCATCATTTGTATTTGTGTGACCATGAGTTTTTGATCGTTAGAATTGAAAGTTGCTCGTTCAGTTTTTTTGGTCGTACGTAATCTTTTCGTTGCTCAGAGTTTTTTGTCACCCTAAACATAACTTCGATCTGAATTTTTGGTCGGTCAGATTTTTTCACCGCCTAAATATTTTGCAGAAGGGAGGCTGCCGATAAAAAAACTCATGGGTTTCTATGCCAAGGAGAGGGAAGTCGACCACAGGTTGTTGACCGGTACAAAGATTCTTCTGCAATAAAGAGGGGTCTGTCGTTTGTTGACGTGGGACTGCTTTGCGGGAGGAGAGGTTCGGTCATCTGGAGTTTGGTTATTCAGTGTTAGGTCGGTCATTTGGCAACTCGATCGACTGGTGTTTTATCGAGATCAACTGGGCCGACCAATGAGATCAAGATTTAGCGACTATCGAGTTTTTGAGCAACTGACCACATGGGATTGTTATTGGACAACCATACGCTTTAGATCTTGCGACCAGCGGGATCGCGATCTGGTGACTGACAAGATTTAGATATGGCGTTCTTCTAGATCAGTGTCTGGCGACCAGAAAAATTTCATGTGACGGAACATGTGGGTTCGGGATTAGGCGTTTGATGTGCTTTGGATCTGATGACCATGGAAATCGCGCTTTGTCGACCGTCATGGTTTAGGCGACAAACAACTGGATCGGAATTGGACAACCGACTAAAATTGGGTGAACAACTAGCGAGATTTTGCGTTGCATATTTTTTCCTATTTGAGCATGTGAACGTCAACACAAGATTCATCTAACTGATTTGATTGGGCAAGGTCAATGATTTGCAGTATCCTTTAATAGTGGACATTTATTCGAAGATCTCCGTAGCCGCCGACTTTTCCTCGATGAGAAGCCTTTCATAAATGAGAAGATGCGATGATCGGATCGTTGGGAAAAATCACGCGAGAGATGGTGATGCTATGAGGGGTGTTTTTCTTTAGTGTCGTTCATCTTCTTGTTGAGGACATGTATATGTTCACTGCACCATATGTTCAGCTTGAATTTTTCTAGGGGTACATGCTCAAGGCATAGAGTGGAAGGAAACCTAGACAGGGAAAGAAAAAGAGAAGAAAAGAGAGAGCCACTGCGATTGCCTCCAACGTGGCATAGTATGAGTGTTCTCCGAACTCTGAAACCCGGTTTAAATAATAAAAATATATGTTACAAAATATGAGATGAGCCAAAATGACATGAGTCCCCTTTTTACATAAGAGGTCTCATATTTATAGATTATAAGAGGACGAATGTTATTGTACAAGATATCCCCTGTGAGTTACTTTTGTTGGCTCAACTTCATGTCTTTGGCATCTTTTCGTATAGGGGTGGCACCTATTTGCATATCTAAGCATGTCCAGTGAGGTAGTATACCGATGTTCGATGTGGTTTCTCAACAGACTAAGGTGGTTGATCGACGGACTAAAGTAGTCACTCAACGATGGTCGCTCGATGGACCTAGGCGGTCACTTGACGGACTAAAGTGGTTGCTTAATGGACCGAGGTGGTCATCTAGTCTCTCCTGTCATTAGATCACCTCTGGATTAGCACGAGCACTTTTTGGCTAAAAATTGAACTATTGCAAACAAATGGCGTAGTAAGGGTAAGATATAAAATAAGCAAAGGTAATAAACGGATCTAGAGCTTTATTTATTTTTTGAAAAAACTAAGTGACATATTAAAAATTAGCTCGAAAAGGTTTCATGAAGGCACTTCAGGACAAAGGATAATAAGATGCTAAGTGACGCCGATATCATGGGAGTGTATAATAAGAAGCTAAGCGACACCGATATCAATACAGTATAACTGATGCATTATTATGATTACATTTTTAACATATTTATAGTCTCTTATTCTTATTGCAGCTTCATATCTAAGAAATAAGAAGCTTCACATCTAGAGGAGATCTGATGGTAGCAGTGACCATCTGACCATCTCATTCGGTCGACTACCTCGGTCAGTCGAGCGACAATTTCAGTCCATCGAGCAACGACTATGAAGCAACGACCAAAGTCTGTCAAGCGATCATCATGGTTATTCAAGCGACCACCTCAGTCCATTGAGCGACTATTGTCGAGCGACCACCTTTGTTGTCGGCCGTTTGCCTCATTGGACAAGCCCATTTACACGAACGGTGCCAGAGTTGTAAAGTTGTGCCAAAGAAAATAACTCTTAGGAGCAATCTTGTACTTTTAAATTTGTCCTCGTATAATAGATGACATAGCCTATAAATAGATGGCATTTTATGTGAAATAAGTACTCTTACCATTTTGGCTCTCCCCCCTCTTGCAGCATATATTTTTAATATATGAATGGAGTTTCGAAACACCCGAAACACCCCAACTTTGCCCCATTTGGAGCAATCACTACATCACTCTTTTTTCTTCTAGCTTTATTTCTTTCTCTCTTAATTTCCTACCCCCCGGGTTCTTGTGTTATTTTCACAGTACAAATGTATATTCAACACTCAGTCATTCGGTCAACAATACAAGAAAATAACTTCTGATGCAAAAAAACAGGAGCAAATTATTTATGCTATACGGTTCGACAAAAGCTGTTGCTGCTATTTTCGAGGTAAAGTATTAGTTGGAACAATTTTATGTTGTTCATGAGAGAAAAAAAAAAGGAAGATTGTCATTCGAAACTTAATAGCAAACTTTAACGTTGAAATAATTGATCGATGTTCAAAAATTCAATGCACGAGTACAGTATTTTAGCTTGTTATCAGAAGAAGTTCATACTTATCCTTAAGAAATTGTGATGCATTGCTAGAGGGCGATTACATTTTATTTATTTATTCATTTATTTGGCTTATAAGATGAATGTTAGATGCATAATTAATAAACCAAATTCAAAATTACAACGTCATTTTATAAATTATATAATAGAAAATATTAATATCTATGCGAGCTTGAGCCAAGCACCAATAAGCGAGAGTCTGATGACTGTCCAAGCCTGTGCCTAGGCCTCTGTGGCATGCCAATCTGAAATTTCGATTTAAATTAATGATGATGGACATCATTCGGAGCTCGCAAATTGAGGCTGTACGCCACGTTTGACAGGGTTGGTTCAGCTGGTTCATGTGTGACTCCAATCGACATATTTCTGACCTGTTTCCATTTGATATATTTTATATTTATCTTTGTGATTTGCATGAAAACACTATCCTTTGGATGTCATTTTGAGTAGATCCAAGTTTATTATACATATTAATTTTCGAAACAGAACTTTCTATTCAATTTAGCTACTTTAAACGGTTTCGAGATTCATATAGGGAGTTTTTGTCATGGGTTCGCTTCTATTGGTTATTTCTGCTTTGCATGTACAATATTTTTTCACGCTTAATACACATGATAATATTCTTTCATTACAAGTTTAATTTATTGTCGTCATATACTTCAACAAGACATAAGAATGTTATGAACTATCTTTCTAAAGAATTTCATCGGTAACTTCAAGTGCATTTGTATATTTAAAACTTACCAACAAGATTTTTCTTTTTTTGACAGTGTTCCATAGCTTAATTAATAAAAAAAATAGAAATTTAATACTCACCTAGGTGTTAGGTAATCAGCATAGTATTGTATATATGATTTTATTATAATTACGAGTAATTTTATCTTATGGTTTTATTTACCTCTATGCCCAGTATACATATATATAAAAAGGATTAGCGTTATATGATGAGAACTTTGAGTTGTAAGACTTAGGTTTTTTTTCCTCTTATCTCGTGTTAGTAAAATCTTCCTATGGATATAAGTGAATCCACTTAATGCGGAACCACAAATTTTTTTGTGTTTGATTGTTATTGTGCGAATTTTTATACTTCTATATTATGTTCGCATAATAATTGGTATCAGCGTGTGATTTTCGATTTGAATTGTGTGTCTCAGCCTTGACAGCAGCAAATCTTATGAGTGTTACTGGCGATTTTTAGTGGCACATGTTTTGCCGGCAGATTTGGAGGTTGCACAAGCTGGTAGAGTCGTCTCAAGGAGGGATTGCTGCAGCAAGATTCCAACAGCCGTTTCACAAGGTTCGGCTAGCTCTGGTAAGCTCTGACGATAGTGTGCAGTCCAGCGAAAAGTTCATGCCGGTTTGACAGGAAGCAGCGACGGCTCCAACTTTCGTGGAAGTTTGGCGTAACAAAAGAATATGGCAGCATTGAGAAATAGGGAGCGTGTTGGCTTTCCAAAACTAAAAAAAGAATCTATGGTTTGCACCAGAAGCAATGACTTTCCTTTAAATGTTTGTAGATGGGAAGGAAAGAGCCGCAGAGGATAAAGAAAAGGAAGCATCCTGTTGAAGCATGTTTCCAAAGCTAACAGAAGTAAATTTCCTTAAAAATAGGGAATTTTGATCCTTTCAAGGAAATGGATTTCTAGGAACAACAATTGAGTGAATTAGAAAACCGGGAAAAGGAATTTTGAAAAAAATAAAAATAGGGAAAAAAAGAAATTTTAGAAATTGAGAAAATGGAGTTTTTTTTTTTTCCTGATATCTTGTTTACTATTGACAAGCACTTGAAGAACTTCACAAAGCTATTAGCAGATTCGTTAAATATGGATGTGAAGTTTGGAGATGAAGATAAGATGCTTCTTCAATTGAATTTACTCACAGACTAGTACAAAAACTTCACTGTTAATTCTTTCATGGGAGGGGTATCTTGAATTATAGTAAAGTAACTATGATACTATTGAATCATGAGTTTCATCAAAGGTGTACAGGGTCTGCAAAGTAGGGTCTGCAAAGAGAGGATGATTCTGACTTTGATGAAGAAATTTTGGTGTATGTTATACAATGTTGAGTTGGATAAATCAAGGACCGAGGCCATGAAATTTTCTTGTCACTCGGTGAACCATCTTGATTTTGCAGCAAGTGAGAAGAAGACCCCAAAGGAGATGCAATTAGGGTATCATGCTAAAGATTATGAGTACACGTGCAAAATGATAAACTTAAACCATGAGCAAAAAATCCAAATTTCTTTAGTTGCAAGCATGAAGTCAGGGGCTTCAAGTTGTATGTTAAATAAAAAAAGAATAATGTCATTAGTACAGATGCTATGTTCAATGAGATACTTTTTGAAAAGTCGTCAAAATGGCTGGAGAGTTTATTGAGACCACTGATATGCAACAGAAGTTGAACTTTAATGCAACTCCATTTTTTCAGTAGATTTTGTCCACTCAGACTCAAATATCTTATTTAACTGCAACTCAAGAGGTATCTATTGATAGTGCTGATGAGGAGATGGAAGAAGATATTGAGGTTAAGATTTTTGCTCAAGAATCTATTGTTAGGAGCAGGATCAGGTGTCAAAATGTCCCAAAACCAGCTTTGTTAAAGGATCACATTTGATTTTCTCTTTCTTCCATGGAGGAAAAAAATTCTTGTCACTACAAAAAAAGGATGGAGAGGCCCAACTATGATCATGGGGAGTAGAAAGCGATGATGAGATGAAGTATCTTTGGATGAATAATACTTAGGGGGCTGTGAAGAAAAGCTATAGGGGCAAATGGGTGTATGTAAAGAAGGAAGTATCTCATGGAATTGATGTGTGGTAAAAGAGAAAATTAGTAGCAAAAAGCTTTGAACAATAAGAATGTAATGATTATGATAAAACTACTATACTCAATGGTAAAGCATCCCTCAATCTGTGTTATCTAAGCACTTGTAGCATCGTAAGGTTTTATCCTGAAACAACTCAATGTGAAGACTGCATTTCTATGAGGGGAATTGCAAGAGGAGCATCAAAATATTTGGTTTTCAAAGTTGATAAGTCCTTTTTTAGGTTCAACCAATAACCACGATAGTGGCATAAAAGGTTTGTGTTGACCTCACTTTTGGTTGAGGTTTAGTTTTTTCCTCTTTAGTAGCCTAAGGTCTAGCCATAGGACTTTCCTATTGACTATTCTTAGAAAAATAGAAAAAGCACCCTCACCACTAGAAATTCCAAACTCTTCTCTAATTAACTTGAAGTTCCACATATTGGTCTTAACCTCTAGCACTTAGTAGGTGGGGTCACTATGGGGGAAACTCAAGATGAGTCACCTTTAGGACTGCTGGACCTTAAGGGTGACCCTAGGTGTTGGTCCAGAGCTGATTCACTCACTACTCTCATCTAGACTCACATACACTCACAACCTTAAACTCAAATTTCTAGCCTAGATCCCTTGATCTTTTTGGGATACTCAGATGGTCCTCTAAACCTACCAGCCCTAAGACTATGGTTTAGCTAAGACCAATATGTAGAGGACCCAAAATGGGGTTTCCATTGGTCCATGGCTTGTTGGTGATGGTTGTTGCCTCAACTCTACCAAAATACCCATCCTGGCCTTTTACCCCTAAAACACCCCCAAATTACCAAAATACCCTTCCATAGCTCAAAATCCCAAAAATTCCAAAAAATCCCAGAAAATCCCAATAAATCTCAAATATTTCAAATTTCATTTCTCTCAACTACCACATGATCCAACCTAGCCAATTTGACCATCTTTATCAAAAATCCCCAACGTTGCCATTAAAGACCCAAATTTCCCCAAATCCAACTCAAATGTTCATCAATTTGATCTCAATTGACCCCAATTCCTATTCTAAAATCAAATTCACTTTTGATATGAGAAAATTAAACCAAGTCCAAGCTCAATTGGCTCATGATTTGAGCACAATTTTCATTTAGATCAAAACCCCAATATTGACCATATGACATAATCTCACCAAATTGAACCTATAGCCTAGTCAATTGGCCCCAATTAATGTTTCAAAATCTTCATAACATTCTTATACATCAAAATCAACCATCAATTGGCCTTGGTGAAGCCTCATATCAATTTGATTTTGGCCTAAATCCAAAATTCCTAAATTTTGCCCCAAATTGGCTAAGTCCCAAAATTTTACCCAATTGATATCCTTAACCTCCAAATTGACATCCAATTCATGTTGAAAACTCTTCGTAGGGTCCCCATTGACCATTTAAAACAATCAATTTGGACTTAGCCCAAGTTTAGTTTTCTCATATTGAGGCTAGGAGCTCAGGAAACCCAAGCTAGATCAAAGCCTAGCCCAACATGATCAAATTGACTAAAAACCAAAATTCCCTCAAATTGACCTACCAATTGAACTCAAAATCACTTCAACCCTGCACCAAAAATGTTCATAACAATCATATGCACAAATTTGATCAATAAATTTGGTCAATTGACATGGATAACCTAGCCTAAACCCAAGTGTTGGTTATTTTCACCTACTTGGACCCATGCACTACTGTGACCTAACCACTATAAAGTCACCAAATTAACTCCATCACAGCCATTAGTTGGACTTAGTGACCAGTCCAAACACCATGAAACCACCTAAATCAAGCCATGGACCAAAGGTCCAAAAAATTGAGGGATATTATTTCCAAAAATGCACCTGCTTAAGATATCTTTGCCAAATCAAAGCACATTTGCATTAAATTGTTGTGATGGATTCTTCTGGGTTCCCTGAGCTCCTAGCCACCCTTTTGGTCGGCCGGCCCGCCTAGTGGCCAAAAAAGCTCAAAACTGAGAGCCACCCCCATGACGCCTCACATAAATCAAACCTAGAGGCCAGCTCATCTAAATCAAATTGAAGAGCTTCTCTGCCCTCCACCTAAGCACCACAATGCACCCAAACTTGTGCCCTGAGAACCACCCCATGTCCATTTTTATAAAAACTCACCTCCATGGCCATGAAAGGTGTGCTAAATATTTCTCAAAGAGAGCCTCCTAAATCACCCACAGAGCTTCCTTGAGATCTCCACAACCCATTCCAATCACTCCACTGCCTTTATTCCCTTTGTACAACCCTAATTTTGAGCTTAAAAATTAGGGCAAAAACATGACATCTATCAAAACTCCACCAAACTTCAATTGCTTGTGCCCACACCTTCACAACAGCAAGAGAAAAAAAAGCTCCATCAAATTACCCTCTGAAATAGCCTCCACCATAGCTCTAGACCAACACCTGAAATCGAGCTTGGTTGAATTCATACTTAGGCCTTACACCAAGACCAAGGACTCAATCCCTAGCCTCCTTGGACCCCAAAAAATGTGCTAAGCACCTCTGATTGAAGCCTCCCTTCTCAGAGCAAAGGTATAAAACTTCTCCTCCTCCCGAGCTTATTTTGATTCTCCATTTACTTAGGCTTGATTTCATGTCACATTAGCCGTATGGATGTGTTTGTCTCACTAAGACGAGCATTTAAAAAAAATCACTTAATTTGGTTAAGAAATGAGCGAGATCTTAAGCCTTGAAGGTGGACAGCTCTCGGCCTAAGCTATTGGGGACAATGACCACGCGCCGTCTGATCGCTCATGTATCAAATGGATGGCCAAGATGTACCTGGACAACGCTTCTTTACATAAATAGTGGGACGCATGGCTGCTGGCGTGGATGGCGGCGTCAAATAGGAGCATGCCGCGTGGAGTTTTGGAGCTGCTTAGATTCTACATGGCGCAGCGTGGATAAGTAGAAAAATAGCGTTTGTTTAATTTATTTAAACACTCCTAACTTAGAAAATCCATAACTTTGTGTAAAAAAATCACAAAAATAAAATAAAAACACTCTCTTGCTCAGTGAATAAAGGAGAATAATGTGAAATAAATTTCAAGTCCATTTGATGCATAAAATAATTTTAATTAATTAAACATTGTTTGGGATCATTTAATTCTCCATGCATATTGATAGGACTTACCTTGGTCAAGTTAGGGATTTTTTTTGAAAAATCCTATTTTTGCATGAAAATAATTATATAAATTAAATTAAATTTTCAAAAATCACATTTTCTCCTCTCATGTCTTAATTGACCAATGAATAAGGTAGGATAAAAATTTCAAAGCTATTTGAATTGAAATTGACAAATTATGAAGTGTTAGAGCCTTAGGGGCAAAAGAGTAATTTTGGGAATTTAGCCTTAATTAACATTTAGGCTTAGGTCAAGGAGGGAAATGGGTAACCTCTCATCTTAGTCAATTTATTTGATGCTTGAAACACAAGGGGTTAATTGGTAGAAATCAATCTTACTTTCCTCATTAAAAAGATAAGTTAATAAATTTCTAAATTATTAAAATTTAGAAGTTTATTAAATTTAAATGATCCTGGACTTAGGGGTATGAATTTTGAAGCCAATAATTAATCAATTTAATACCCTTATTTTGATTTTCAAATAGAATCCAAATCATGAATCATGACCACTTAAAGCTTAACCCTTTGTCAAAACTAATTAACACACTCACCTAGGTCTTAGGGGCTTAGTGGTGACTTAGGCTAAATAAAAAATTGATTAAACAAAGATTAGAGAAATAAACATAATTAAATCAAACATCCTTGAAACACCATTAAGCCCAATTAGGATTAAAAATTTGGCTAAGTGTTCAAATTACACTAACTTGCCTCTTTAAGGGTCTTCACCCACATAATTTTCAAATTAAATGATAAGTGATAATTAACTTGTTCTTAGGGATAATTGAGACATCAATGCTCACTGAGTAATATAGGTATTTATAGGATGAACCATTAAGCAACATAATAAGTTTAAATGGACTCGAGGCTTTTCACCAGTCGGTGAGAGAGAGACATAGACCTGCTTCCTCCTCCTAACTTGTTGGATACCTCAGAGGCCTATTAAACTTAATATAATTTTTTCAATGAAATCATCCTTAATTAAACTTTTAAGAAATCAACAAATTATGCCATAGGGTTAGGAAAACCACCAGAACTTTACTTTTCCTACTTTTCATAAATGCCCTCACATGCATTTTGAGTTTCAGGTGGTGGAACGAGAAGACTCGCCAGGTGCACTTTTATAGTTTATATCATCGTCTTTCTTGTGCCCTTTTCCTTAAATGATTTATGCTTACGTTGTTTCTTTTTATACTTGCATGTATGAAAACAACATAAACTTGCATGTTAACCCAAACCAAAACCGAAACCAAAACTAAAATCAACCAGGACAAAATTCACCTTCACAACATTCAAAATATAAAACAACTCAAAATTTAATCACAAAAATCACACAAAACAACAACTTCAACTAAATCAAGACGTCTTTATCAGATGATCAGAAATTCCTCTGAGGAAGTAACCTACAATTTCTAGCGAGGCTTCCCACGGGCTAAATGAAAATATAGAACTCATTAAGTTGAGTTTAATAAGTTCTTTTGAACTAAGTGAATCCAATAGAAAATAGTGGTTCCAGAATGAGGGAACCGTAGTATCCTAACTGGTGTCGCTCTAATCAACTTTAATATTCCCTCATAAAATTTAAAGAACTTCAACCATAGGGCCGCCTGATTTAATATTATAACTTGACACACTAGAAAACTTAAACTCGTCGCGGTGAGAAACTTGGAGCTAGCATGGTGGACAACATAGCCATCGTCAGCAGCACAACCTGTCTTCTCCAACTAAACCAATCTTGCTTCCTTAGATTTAAACAACAAAACCATAGAACTTTGAGGTTGTTTGCTTATGCAACATAAATCCTCACCTTATCTTTAGGCCTTTGTATAGCCCTGCTATATAATATAAGCTCTAACTCATCTTAGGATTCCGAGGTTGTCGTTTGTCACGACCTAAATCCTCACATCTTCCACGAATGTAAGCCCTAACTAATAAAATTGGCAGGATGAAACACCTAAATATTTCTCCTCAAAATGGAAGCCAAATATTAGGATAGCTTGGGAAGTCACAGAGGTTCTCCTCTGGATCCATGACATCCCCTAGTTCTTCCTCATTTGGATTCTACAATAAAATGTTCCAAATTTGAACCAATCCCCTTTCACAACTCTACGTTCGAACTCATTAAAAAGTCCCATCCTTTGAAACTCCTTGAAGATAATATTTCGTGATTTTTATCAAGAGTCTTCTTAGATGACCTTGGTCATTTAAGATGTAATTAACTATAGGGGCTTGCCCTTATAGGAAGCATGTCCGAACCCAACTTAATATAAACCCTATTTAATCCTTTATATTAAATAGGGGAACTTGTCGTCAAATACAAACGGTTTCGTAGACCAGACAAACGTCATACTTTCCTTAGTTTATTTGATTGAGTCTCATCCTCAAGTCTTGTGTTTATCCTTCGGGATAGATACAAGATTTGAAGTACAACGCTCTTTCATTTTAAAATATAAAAAATATGGGGTCAGTTTAATTTCATACTTCAATGTCCTTCCGAAGCGGGCGATGAGATTTTGATTCTGGTGACCGACAGCTTCTTTCGGGCAACTCCCCACGAACCTCACTCAACATCAAAAATAGCGCTGACAGCTTCTGGAAACTCCGCTGGGGACATGCTTTTCTCTCCATTCAAATCAAGAAATATTATTTTCACACATCGGTAATGTGTCCATGTCCCTCTTGGACTAAATTACCCTTCTTCTGTTGGCATATTTTACCCATTTCTGTCTTGGGAAGGTATGGTCAACTCCTTAGACTTCAGGACTAGCTGTTCAACCACTTTTGAACAGAGGGGTTCATAAGACCATTAAAAACTCTTTAAATTTTTTTATATGGGGTCAGATCCCCAATAGGTGTGTCGGTGGACTAATTCCACCTAGGCATTCTCTGCCACAAATTGGGTCCTGCATTGGGTCCTAAAATTTCTTCACGTCTCCCTTCTGAATTTGGTTTGCTATTTTGCAAATTAAACTAAATCGTGTTGTGCTACGCACACTTTGAAATTTTCTTATATTAATTAAATTTTACACCTTTTGAAACAAAAATGTTAAAAATACCTGTAAATTAAGACCCACCCAATCTACAAGATCAACCTCTATTTTCAGTGCTTGCACTAAAGATTATGAAATCTTTGGCCATAATGCTAACCCTAAAACTTTTTGTTTTGAGGCCCACTGCAATGACCTACCCAACGCTGACCTTTTCCTGCAACCTGCCAATGGATTGCAGCGCTCGTAAGGTCGCTCCCACCATCAAGTTCGGAGCTGGATTTGAAAATCTCGAGGTTATCCTCGGAAAAGCCCCATTCGTGGTAATGAAGATCACTGCTCCAAAAATGCAAGAACCATCAACAGAATTCAACCTGAACTACCTTTAAGACTTTCGTGCCTGCAAGAAGGCTAAAGCTACTACCGTTGCGACACCCGTCAAACCTACTATCCCCGCTGCTGCTAAGGGAAAAGAAGTGATGATCGTTAAAGATCCGACTGAGGGATTAACTTTCCCACCACCCGTGTTTGAAATTGGGTCAAGCTCAAGGGTTGTACCACTGACCCAAACTCAAAGGAAGAACCGCAATAGAAGAGTTCGGAGGGCTATCAAAGCCCAGGCTTCTGAAAAGATGCCCGTTGAGGAGGAGCCTCATCAAGTTGAAGTAGTGTTACAGGAAATTTATCCACTCATGCGAGGGAGTAGATTCCATCCTCTGACAGATACTGATGGAAGATAAAACAGCTATAACGGGTAAATCTTTCTGCTTCCATGCTGAATGCTACCTCTAAGGCGTGACATTATTTAATTTCTTCTACTCAATTACCGACCTGTCACCATAGTGAGATAACTAGAGATAGAGCTATTGTGAATTTCTGTATTCAGAATAGTAGAACTGTAAATGTGGGGAGAATAATTCTTAAGAATATATTAACTATAGCGAGGAGTGAGATTAGTGGAGGTCTAGGACATCCTGAAATTATTTATGCAAATTGCAAACTTTATGGAGTATAATTTGGAGATGAAGAATGAGATTATCCTATGAAACCCATTAGTAAGACTAATCTAAAGACTTATGAATCCCATGAGAAATGGAAAACTAGAACTAGAAGTGAAGAACCTTCTACTAGTAGAGATGTCCCCTCTACAAGCTATGACCTTCCACCTTCTAGTTCCCCTACCCTCTCTGATTTGATGAGTGAGTTGAACTTGCAGCGGAAGAGCATAGAATTGATAAGTGAAAGGATTGGAGGTTTAGAATGCCGACATGATTATGATAGTGAGTACCTGCAGAGGCATTCAAATTTGTAGGTAGCTTATTATGAAGCTTAGGCCCGACACTACAGAGGTGAGTCTGATGTTACGTTTCCTGAGTGCCCTTGATATACTAAGTATCAACCCAATCCACCTGCTGATTAAGGAGATGAAGATATAGCTTGGGATTTTGATATAGAATGAAATTGATGTACTTAGGTTTGTATTTTTTTTTCTGTGATCTTTTGTAATATAAATTGATGTTTGTGTATTTGGACTTTCATTTTTATTATTCTGTGTACTTAGATAATTTTAATTTTTGTTATAAAATTAGTGTTATAGTTAAATATGCATGTGTAGTTTAATAGATGTTGAGTAGTATTGTGGATTGTAATGTAATGTGATTTTTTTTATTTCGCATTTTAGTTTTAATTTTTAGTATTGTGGTTGTGTTAGGAAATGTTGTGCTTATTTAAATTTCATTTTTATACTTATTTCAAAATTTCATTACCCAGAAATTCCTCTAATGATTTATATGTGTAGAAACCTCCTAATATTACATACCAAGTGAAGTAAAAGTTTGAGAAGGCCTGCAAAAATTTCAGAATGATAAAAATGCCCACAATACTGAGGTATGATTTATATGTATAGTTTTTCTTTCTACCTGTATTATTTCATATTTAAAAATTTCATTTTGGGGGAGGGAAGAAAAAGATTAACTATTAGATGTCCTCTATTTCAATATTTTCAGAAAAAAAAAATATTTATATGATTTCATGTAGTGAATTTAATTCAGGTAACTATATTTTTATTACTATTTTAAATATTATAGTAGATTTAAAGAAATATTTTTGTAATGAAAATTAATTTTTATAACTTAAGATATTTAGAATAAGAGAATAAGATTATAGTTAACTATTTAAAGTACAGGAAACTATACTTTGAAGTAATAAGAATCTGGAAATTCATTTGAGAAGAAAAGATTGGAGCTCAATGATGTAAAAACTATGAAATATTTATAAGGTAAAGAAATGCTTTGAGTTTCAAATTTAGGGAA
>NEWO01000469.1:258131-273755 GCA_003013225.1 Phalaenopsis aphrodite
TTTTTTCTAAAAATCTCACTATGATATTTATTTAAATTAAACTTATAGTATTTCTGAATTAAAAATTTACTGCATTAGATCATAACTTTTATATAGTACTAAAATTACTTGAGGACAAGTAATAGTTAAGTTTGGGGGATTTTGACCAAAGAAAAATATGTTGAGATTCTTATACCTATTTTATACTATTTGTTGAGATTTTTATACCTATTTTATACTATTTTTGATGATATTGCAGTTTAAAGAAAGGTATTTTTGATGTTTTTTTGCGGGAATGATGAATTAGGGTCATTGGAGCAAAAAATTGCAAAAAAGAACGAATTTGGAGCAAAAAGGACCAAAATGTGAAGATTTGAATTAGGCTGCCGACGTCACCCATGACGCCAACGATGGCGAGATTTTCCTGAGACTACATGACAAAAATTATCTAGAAGCCCGTCGATGGCGCCCTCGAGGCCGCCGACGGCAAGATCGACGGTTATGCCTACTCAAGCTTTGGATGAGGCCAAATTTTGAAGGGATGCTTAGGCAACTCTTGGGAAAGCTCATCTACAACTTTAAATGAACATTTTGGCCAAAAAATGAAAGTAATCTAGGAAGTTTAATGAGTCCAAAGTGTGCTAGAGGCCTTGAAGGTTACCATTAGAGTGTAACATTTGTGAGGAATTCTTTGAGAGACTGTAAGAGTGGAGGGAAATTGAGAGATTTCTTCCTCCTTGCTACTTTAAAGAGGAATTCTGGGTGTTGTAAAGAAAGGAAGAGATTCAGAGGAACTTCAAGGAGTGTTTTTGGGGAGAAATTAGAGATAAGTTATTTACTTGTTGTAATTTGTATGACTTTGATTTTATGTATGAATTTTGAGTTTTATTGTGTTTTCCCCATGAGTTCTGAGTAGTTTTCTCTGTCTTTCTCCTTGTCTCGAGATTTGTGAAATGGTGGTTTGAATTGCTGAAGCCATGAAAATGTTTAAGAAATTGTGATGATCTTTTCACTTAGATCTTAATTTACTTTCAATCTGGCTAGTTGATTTGTTAAAATATGTTGCGTTTTACAACTAAAGTGAAAGGTTACATCCAAGATTCAGGGAGTTCAAAGCCTTTGGAAGTTGGTTAGGGAAATATTATTATCGGGCGAAGAATTGGAGATTTTAGAGTGAGAGAGTAAAATTGTCAATTCGGTCCAATCATTTGGGTGCTAATGTGTAGATGTTAGCCCTCAGTTGAGGGGAACATGGGAGCTCCAAAGTGAGAGCCGGTATCCTCCCAGCCTAGCCAAAGAATCAGTAACTAAGCATAGGATTAGTTAATGTTCTTTATGCCTTGACCAAATGGTAAAGAATATGTATGCTCCTATTTTTCACAATATAAATTGAACTAATTCATTTTATCCATTCACTATAATTTCTTGACAAGGAGAATGATGCTTTCTTATATATTGAATATCATAATTACACCATACTTTCTATCATTAGTTACTTATTAGTTATTAAAATTATCTATTTATTTCCTTTGCCTATCAGTGATAGATAAACATATTGAATGTCGTTGTTGTGAGTAAAGTCTTGCTTTTCTAAAGTCTTAGTCTGTAATTCTAAACAACTCCCTGTGGGATCGATATCTGGGACTCCATTAGAGCCCTATATTACTTGAGCGACACGTATACTTGCGTTGACAAATTCAACTTTAACATTATTGAATATTATAATTATACATCTTAACTAAATTAGACACATCTATAAAGTCGCGATTAAGTCTTAGGACATAGTTGCTGGAAATTAAATCTTCTAATAGCGTCATCAAATTTTTGTATTTGTCGATTACAAAAAAAAGTCGGTCATTGGTCGGGTCATCAGATATTGCAATGGATTAACTTTTGAGATTAGAGTAATCTTATTAGAAAGCATGTAAAGTCAAAGCTTTTGGGCAGCAAAAATTAACGCCAGAAAATGCTTCTTAATTGGTGGATACCTTACCTCCATAGGTATTAGACAATGACTCAAGTAGTAGAGTGCATTCTCTTTGCCCTCATCATTGATTTGGGCTAAGAGGGCTCCGATAGAGTCATCCAAAGCTGCGGTGTAAGGTATCAACGATTTCCCTTGGTTAGGGGCTGCTAAAACAGGAGGTGTCATTAAATATTGTTTAACGTCCTCAAAGGCCCGATGGCATTTCTCTTCCCAAATAAATTTAGCATCCTTTTTAATTAATGCCGAGAAGGGCTGACACCTACATGAGAGATTAGAAATAAAGTGTCTCAGATATGCCCACTTCCCTTTGAAGGAATGTAGCTTTTCAAGGTTTTCGGGGGAGGCATTTTGAAGATAGCTTTAATCTTATCTGAGATCAACTAAATAGGGAAATAATATTATTAGGCGTAGAATTGGAGATTTTAGAGTGACAGACTAAAATCCCAAATTCGGTCCTATCGTTTGGGTGCTGAAGTGTAGATGTTAGCCCTCAGGTGAGGGGAACGTGGGAGCTCCAAGTGAGAGTCGGTATCCTCCCAGCCTTGCCGCAGATTCAATAAACAAGCGTAGGATTTGTCAATATTTTTTATGCCTGGACCAGAGCGTAAAAATATGTATGCTCTTATTTGGCACAATATAAATTGAACTAATTCACTTTATCCAATCACTATAATTTATGAACAAGGAGATTGATGCTTTCTTATATATTGAATATCACAATTAAACCCTCCTTAGTATCATTAGTTTTTTAATAGTTATTAAAATTATCTATTTATTTCAATTGCCTATTAGGGACAGATAAGCAAATTGAACTTTTTAAACTCAAAAATTTGATTTCTAGTTCATATTTTCCCTCCAAAAATGAAGTGAAACTCTACCAATTTCATTCCTATGGCGTCCAATTCCCCTGAAAATTCCAATATGTGAGTTTTCAATCAGCAAAAGTTTACTACTGCGGAAGCGCGGTGAATCTTCAATAAGTTGCTATTGAAGAAAAGATTAATCAAAGAATGAGGATTCGTAAATCACAGATTGAATAATCCCATGAAGGATATTGAAGAAACGATAGTGCGGTGAAGATGGGAAGTGTTGTGCTACATTACTACTGCCATGGTGGTTCCTGTGGTGAAAGAATTTTATGCAAATTTGCATGGAATCAACTAAGGAGTTGTTTATGTGTGAAGAAGATGGATCACTTTCACTCTTGCACTGATCAACGAATTATATATGATAGAGAATGTTCCTGTCTTCCATTATTCCAATTTTGTCCCAACGAGAAACCAGATGAATGAGATTTACCAATATTTAACAAACAAAACTGATGACTGGGAAACAAGAGAAAACGTGTGCGTTAGTTTTTCTGCGACACTCTTAAATCCCATTTCAAAACATTGCCACTTTTTAATTTCTAATAAACTGTTACCGATAATGAAGATCAGTAAAGTTTCTAAAGAAAGTGTCATTTTGAATTACTGCATCCAAAGGGGACTGTCAATCCACATTGGATCTATAATTGTGAAGTCAGTTTTGGGCCTGATCATTCATGGATCAACTTATGGGCTTGGACACCCCTCCAAAATTTTCTCACTTTGCAGTCAGTTCCAAGTGTCCCATGAAAATTGGGAAAAGGTACTGCTACCTTGTAAGCCTTTGGATCCCACTGAAAGATTCTCAGTTTTTGAAGATGAAAATGACATGACAATTATAGTAGATCAAGTATCGTAGAATTCACTGCCAGTTCAACCCTTAGTCCCTGATAAGTCTCTTGTGATCCTGTGTCGAATCAAGAAATTGAAAAAGGAGGTACAAATTGTCATGAATGCGATTAATAATATCTCTGATTTCTTCGATTATCTAGACTGGAGGATGAAGGAACATTTCGAGCACTCTGGACATTTAGCTTAATACGACTGATGAGAAGGATGAAATTGATAGAGGAGTATTCTACTGAGGATTGTCCATTCTGACCCTTCTACAACCTCTTCGTTCCTGTGCAATTAATGGGTGATCTCAGAGGAGAATCGAGTACCGAGTCTGAAGATTAGTAGATTTATATTAGTACCTATCTGTCTATCTATGTATTTTAATTTGAACTTTGTATTTTCTTTGCTTTAAAATTATGCTTGTAGATCTCTATATAGTTGAGACTAAGCATAAAAAGATTTTGTTTTCAATGTTTTGAGTATTGTGGCTTGGATTGCGACGCTGAATTAATGTATTGAGGTTGAGAAAATACCAAACTTAGGTGTGTTATGTAACTTATATTGTACCCCTTGGAATTTATATATAAATGTGATGTTTTGCGTTGTAAAAGTTTATATGTTTTAAGTACATCATTTAATCACTTAAAATTATGTCTATAATGATTAAACAGATGTCATTTAGGCTTGAAATTGATCGAAATAAAAAAAAATTTGGAATTTAGACAAAATCAATAGAGCCCGCCGACGACGCCCTCGACGCCACCGACAACAAGATTTTCTCGAGACTTAGAATTTTAATTCCAATTGAGCGCGCAGACTGCGTCGTCGACCCTGCCGACGGCGAGCTCACAAAAAAGACCTTTAACCGTGATTTTGACGAGTCAACTACCACTATTGATCATCCCCTTCCTCCTAAAAATGCCATTTTTGACATTGAGCTTGAAAGATCTTGGATTGGGAGGCAATTTCAAGGTTTTTTGACACCAGATTTGATCATCTTTAAGTAAGAGCTTCACTCCAAGCTAAAAATATTTGATTTTCACGATGGATTTCTTCCATATTGAGGAGATCTGAAAAATTTGAGAGTGTGAAGAAAATTTGGGAAGAAATTCATGGATCTTAATGTTGAACTCTTTAAATTACCATTGGAAGCAATGATTTGCATATTTGAAGTAATTTTTGGAATTTTTCTATAATTTGATTAGATTGAAAAGGCTCCTCCTCAAAAGAGAAGAGTTGAGTTCGACGAGTCTCGCTTCATCAATGTGATGCTCAGACAAAATTTTACTTCCATATTTAAAGGAAAGAAGTGCATACAAGATCAAGTTTTTGAAAGTTTGGGAGGAGAAATAGAACGAATTATTGCAGAGCGGAGGTGGGAAAATTTTTGTTACACCACCAATAAAGCTGATGCAAATGTTGTGAAGGAGTTCTATGCCGATGTGATTTATTCTGATGGCGGAATCGTTCAAGTGCATGGATTTCCTGTTGAGTTTATTGCTGCCTGCATCAACACTTTTAACAAAGTCCTAGGCTCTTATAGCTGCCACTATGGATCCTTTAGTATAATGGAAGGCCCTCTTAATGATGTGATCAACTTTTTCACTGATGAGAAAGGAACATGGAAGATAAAACATTTATAACAGGTAAATTTTTCTGCTTCCATGTTGAATGCCACCTCTAAGGCGTGACATTATTTCATTTTCTCTACTCTGTTACCAACCTATCACCATAATGAGGAAACTAGAGAGAGAGAGAGAGCTATTCTGAATTTCTGTATTCAGACTAGTAGAACTATAAATGTGGGGAGAATAATTCTTAAGAATATATTGACTACGACAAGGAGTGAGACTAGTGGAGGTCTAGGTTATCTAGGACTTATTTATACAATTTGCAAACTTTCTGGAGTAGAATTTGGAGATGAAAAATGGGTTTATCCTATGAAACCCATTAGTAAAGCTAATTTGAAAGCTTATGAATCCCATGAGAAATAGAGAACTAGGAGTAGAAGTCAAGAACCTTCTACTAGTAGAGATGTCCCCTCTACAAGTTATGACCATCCACCTTCTAGTTCCCCTACCCTCTCGGATTTGATGAATGAGTTGACCTTGCAGCGGAAGAGCATAGAATTAATAAATGAAAGGATTTGAGGTTTATAACATCGACACAATTACGATAGTGAGCCTAATGTTATGTTTCCTGAATGCCCCCGATATACTCAGTATCAACCTTATCCGCCTGCTGATCAAGGCGATGAAGATATAGCTTGGGATTTTGATATTGAATGAAATTGATGTACTTATGTTTGTATTTTTATTTTATGCAATATTTTTGTAGTAGAAATGGATTTTTGGACTTTAATTTTTAATATTACGTTGTACTTGGATAATTTTAATTTTTGTTATAAAGTTAGTGTTATAGTTAAATGTGCATGTGTAGTTTAATAGATGTTGAGTAGTATTATGGATGGTAAAGTAATGTGATTTTTATTTTTGCATTTCAATTTTAATTATTTAGTTTAGTATTGTGGTTGTGTTAGGAAATGTTGAGCTTGTTTTAGTTTTATACTTATTTCAAAATTTCATTACCCAGAAATTCCTCTAATGATTTATCTGTGTAGAAAGCTCCTAATATTGCAGTCCAAATGAAGTAAAAATTTGAGAAGGCCTCCAAAGATTTCAGAATGATGAAAATGCCTACTATACTGAGGTATGATTTATGTTTATATTTTTTCTTTCCAACTTTATTATTTCATATTAAAAAATTTAAGTTTTAGGGAGGGAAGAAAAAGATTAACTATTAAATGTCCTCTATTTAAATTTTTTAAAAAATTATTTATATGATTTCAAGTAGTGAATTTAATTCAGGTAACTATATTTTTGTAACTATTTAAATTTTATGTTAGATTTAAGGAAATATTTTTGTAATGAAAATTGATTTTTGTAACTTAAGAAATTTAGTATGAGAGAATAAGATTATTGTTAACTATTTAAAGTAAAGAAAACTATATTTTGAAGTATTAAGAAACTGGAAATTTATTTGAGAAGAAAAGAATGGGGCTCAATGATGTAAAAACTATGAAATATTTATAAGGTAAAGAAATGCTTTGAGTTTCAAATTTAGGGAAAGAAAAGTGAAGTTCAAAATCATTAAAGACTATCAAGATATACTAATTCTCACTTTAAAAAGGAAAAAGAAAGGATTGAAAGCAATCTCTGAAATGAAAAGAAAAATTTATAAGATTGAAAACAATCCAAATGAAAAAGAGAAAAGAAAGAAAAAAAAATTATGGATGTGAGGAGAAGCTTGAGGATATGCCTAATCAAAAATTGGCTTCACTGGACCTACCTAAAGGGAAAACTTCAATACATTCCTGAACTTATGTTTATGGAATAGGTCTTTTAATAGTAGAGTTCTCATGAAGTTCCTATCTTTTGGATATTCTAAGTGACTTAATATTACAACATATTAAACTTGATGACTAGATAATCTTGTGGCTATAGAGTTTATTCAATTACTTGATTTTTTTCTGAAAAATCTCACTATGATATTTATTTAAGTCAAACTTATAGTATTTTTGAATTAAAACTTTACTGCAGTAGATCATAACTTTGATATAGTATTAAAATTACTTGAGCACAAGTAATAGTTAAGTTTGGGGGATTTTGACCAAATAAAAATATGTTGAGATTTTCATACCTATTTTATACTATTTTTAAAGATATTGCACTTTAAAGAAAGGTATTTTTGATGTTTTGTTGCAGGAATGATGAATTAGGATCATTGGAGCAAAAAGATGCAAAAAGGAGCAAATTTGGAGCGAAAAATGACCAAAATGTGGAGATTTGAACTAGGCCGCCGACGGTGCCCTCGACCTTGCCGACGGCGAGATCGACGGTTATGCCTACTCAAGCTTTAGATAAGGCCAAATTTTGAAGGGATGCTTCGGCAATTCTTGAGAAAGCTCATCCACAACTTTGAAAGAAGATTTTGGACAAAAATTGAGAAGAGTCTAGATGTCTTGGAGGTTTTAGAGGTTACATTAGTGTGTAGAATTTCCAATAGAGTGTAACAACTATGAGTAATTCTTTGAGAGATTGTAAGAGTGGAGGAAAAGTGAGAGATTTTTTCTTCCTTGCTACTTCGAAGAGGAATTCTACGTGCTGTAAAGAAAAGAAGAGATTTAGAGGAACTTCGAGGAGTGGTCTTTGGGAGAAATTAGAGATAAGTTATTTACTTATTGTAGTTAGTAAGACTTTGATTTTATATATGAATTTCGAGTTTTGTTGTGTTTTTCTCATGAGATATGAGTAGTTTTCTTTGTCTTTCTACTTGTCTCGAGATTTGTGAAATAGTGATTTGAATTGGTGAAGCCATGAAAATGTTTAAGAAATTGTGATGATCTTTTCACTTTGATCTTAATTTACATTCAATCTGGCCAATTGATTTGTTAAAATATGTTGAGTTTTATAACTAAAGTGAAGATTACATCCAAGATTTAGGGAGGTGAAAGCCCTTGGAAGCTGGGTACAAATAAATAGGGAAATAATATTATCTGGCGTAGAATTGGAGATTTCAGAGTGACAGACTAATATCCCCAATTCGGTCCTATCGTTTGGGTGCTGAAGTGTAGATGTTAGCCCTGAGGTGAGGGGAACGTGGGAGCTCTGAAGTGAGAACCGACATCCTCCCAACCTACCTGTAGATTCAGTAAAGAAACGTAGGATTAGTCAATGTTCTTTATGCCTGGACCAAAGGGTAAAGAATAGGTATGCTCCTATTTGGCAAATTATAAATTGAACTAATTCACTTTATCCATTCACTATTTTTTTACAAGGAGAAGGATACTTTCTTATATATTGAATATCACAATTAAACCCTCCTTAGTATCATTAGTTACTTAATAGTTATTAAAATTTTCTATTTATTTCAATTGTCTATTTGTGACAGATAAGCAAATTGAACTTTGTTATTGTGATTAAAGTATTTCTTTTCTAAAATCTTAGTTCACAGTTCTAAATCACTCCCTGTGGGATCGATATCTATGACTCTATTAGAGCTTTATATTACTTGAACGATACGTATACTTGCGTTGATAAGTGTGACTTTAGAATTATTGAATATTTATTACGTCCATATTTATCTTGTATTTTAAGCATATATAAAGTCGCCAGTCAATCCTCTTATTGTTCCTCCATCTCACTGACTATTGTTGCGACGATGTCAGATATTTCAGGCACCGGTTTTACTTCCTATCCTGCGGGCTCACTGAACTGTATTAGTGTAGACCTTGGGTACCCATACCCTCTTTTTTTTATGATGATGTCTCCGGACGGGGCATCTTAGTAGAAACATTGGTATGTTGAGGGAAGGTATGCTCCTCGTGGTGTAGACCTGCTACAGTGTGAGGTAATTGCTTTATCTTTATCTCTGGGATTGCAAGAATGACAGGTAAGATCTTCGGACCCAGTCTCGACTTAACCGATTGACGCCTGTGGTCCTGGTGGCAATATGATCAGCAGTATGTTCCTTAAGCAGAGTCAAATGGAAATGCGAGTAGGTGGTGCTTTGATTGTCTTACGGGATTGTCTGGCAGATTTGACGCCCTTCAAAATTTCCTTCTTCATGCAAGGGGAAATTGCATCTCCCACTCATTTACGTAACTAGCTAACTGAACATCCTTCTTTGGTAGCAAGCCTTCTGAAAACTGCGCTAACTCGAGTGATAGGAGTGAACTTCTTTTCCTCCTCACTGTATCCATGAAGTGATGGTAATGCGGCAACAATCCTCCGAATACTCTCATATCAATCAGTATTTGTCAGAGGATGGAATCTACTAGCTCGTTGGAGTGGATAAATTTATGGTAACACTTCTTCATCTTGATGAGGTTCCTCCTCAATGGGTGTCTCCTCGAGAGCCTGAGCTTTAATGGCCCTCCGAACTTTTCTATTGTGGTTCCTCCTTTGAGTTTGGGTCAGTGGTACCATCCTTGAGCTCGACCCAATTTAAAACAAGGGTGGCGGGACACTTAATCCTTCAGTCGGATCTTCAATAATCATTAGTTCTTTCCCCTTGGCAGCAGCAGGGCTAGCTAGTTTGGTGGGTGCCGTTACAGCAGCAGCTTTAGCCTTCTTGCAGGCAGGGAAGTCTTGAAGGCAGTTCAAACTGAATTCTGTAGACGGATCTTATATTTCTGGAGCAGCGATCTTCATTACCACAAACGAGGCTTTTCCTAGGATGACCTTGAGATCTTCAAATCCGACTCCAAATTTGATGGTAGGAGCGATGTTGCGGGCTGCGTGACTTGTTGACAGGTTGCACGAAAAGGTCAGCATCAGGTAGGCCATCATAGCAGGTTTTAAAAATTGAAAATCTTAGGGTTAGCTATGTGTCTAAAAACCCCGTAATATTTAGTGCAAGCACTGAAAATAGAGGTTGGTCTATGGCCCGCCCGGTCTATAGATCAACCTCTATTTTCAGTGCTTGCACTAAAGCTTACGAGTATTTAAAATTTTGTTTAAGAAAAAGTAATAGGTGTAAAATTTAATTAACACAAGAAAGTTTTAAAGTGCGCTAGCACAACAAGATTTGGTTTAATTTACAGAAGAGCAAATCAAATTTGGAAGGGAGATGTGAAATATTTTAGGACTCAGTGCGAGACCCAATTAGTAGTAGAAAATGAAAAGATAGAACTGGTCCACCGACACACCTATCGGGGATCCGACCCCATATATAAAAATTTAAAGAGTCCTTAATGGCCCTCTGAACCCCTCTATTCAAAAGTGGTTGAACAGCTAGGCCTGAAATCTAAGGAGTTGATTGTACCTTCCCAAGACAGAAATGGGTAACGTATGTCAACAAAAGAAGGGTAATTTGGTCCATGAGGGGGCATAGACAAATTACCAATGTGTGGAGATAATATTTCCTGATTTGTATAGAGAGAAAATCTTTTCCCCAGTGGAGTCGCCAGAAGCTGTCAGCGCTATTACGGAGGTTTGTGGGGAGTTGCCCGTAAGAAGCTGTCGATCGTCGGAATTGAAATCCCGTCGCCTGCTTTGGAAGGACGTTGAAGTATGAAATTAAACTTACCCCATATTTTTTATATTTAAAAATGAAAGAGTGTTGTACCTCAAACCCTGTATCTATCCCGAAGGACAAAAACAAGACTTGAGGAGGAGGCTCAATCAAATAAACTAAGGAAAGTATGATGTCTGTTTGGTCTGTGAGACCTTTATATTTGCCAAAAAATTCCTCTATTTAATATATAGGATGAAATAAGGTTTATATTAAGCTGGGTTCAAACATGCTTCCTATTAGGGGAAGCCCCTATAGTTAATTACATCTTAAATGACCAAAGTCACTTAAGAAGACTCTCGATAAAAATTAGGAAATACTATCTTCAAGGAATTTCAAAGGGTAGGACTTTTCAATGAAACCAGACGTAGAGGTGTGAAAGGGGATTGGTTTAAATTTGGAACATTTTATTGTAGAATCCAAAAGAGGAAGAGCTAGGGGATGTCATGGATCCTAAAAGAGAACCTCGGTGACTTTTCAAGTTATCCTAATGATTGGCTTCATTTTAGAGGAGAAAAATTTAAGTGTTACATCCTGCCATTTTTATTAGTTAGGGCTTACATTCATGTGAACAATCACATAAATAGCCTGGAAGATACGAGAATTTAGGTCGTGACAAACGACAACCTCAAAATCCTAAGCCGAGTTAGGGCTTATGTTGTGTTGCAGGGCTATACAAAGACCTAAAGATATGGTGAGGATTTATATTGCATAAGAAAGCAACCTCGAAGTCTTATGACTTTGTTGTTTAAGTATAAGGAAGGAAGATTGATTTAGCTGGGGAAGAAGGGTTTTGCTGTTGAAGATGGTCGTACTTGCCACCAATCTAGCTCCAAGTTCCTCACCGCGTCGAGTTTGAGTTTTATAGTGTGTCAAGTTGTAATGTCAAATCAGGTGGCCCTATGGTTGAAGTTATTTAAATTTTATGAGGGTATATTAAAGTTGATTAGAGCGACACCGGTTAGGATCCTACGGTTCCCTCGTTCCGACACCACTATTTTCTATTAGATTTACATAGTCTAAATGAACTTACTAAACCCAACTTAATGGGTTCCATAATTTCATTTAAACCGTGGGAAGCCTCGTTAGAAACCATAGGGATTCCCGATCATCCGATAGAGACTTCTTAATTTAGTTGAAGTTATTGTTTTGTGTGATGTTTATGATTAAATTTTTAGTTGTTTTATATTTTGAATGTTGTGGGGGTAAATTTTATCTTGGCTAATTTTAATTTTGGTTTTAGTTTTAGTTTTGTGGCTATCCTGATAGTTTTATTTTTTCTTGCAAATTTGTATAAGCATAAAAGTATAGCATAAGAGTACAAGAAAGACAACGTTGAAAACTGTAAAGGCGTACCTAACGAGTCTTCTCGTTTCACCACCTGAAACTTAAAATGTATGTTAAAGCAGTTTATAGAGAGCAGGAAATGTAAAGTTTTGGTAGTTTTTCTAACTCTATGTTGTATTTTGGTGAGTCCTTAAAAGTTTAATTAAGGATAATTTCATTGAGCAAAGTATATTAAGTCTAATAGACCTCTGAGGTATCCAACAAGTTAAGAGGAGGAAGCAGGTCCATGCCTCTCTCTCACCAACTGGTGAAAAGCATCGAGTCTACTTAAACTTATTATGTTGCTTAATGCTTCATCCTACGAATACTTCTAATGCTCAGCGAACATTGATGTCTTAATTATCCCTAAGAAAGGGGTAATTATCATTTATCATTTTATTTGAAAATTATGTGAATGAATTTCCTTAAAGGGAAAGTTGGTGTAACCTGAACCCAACCAATTTTTTAATTACGCTTAGTGGTGTTCCAAGGATGTTTGATTATGTTATGTTTATTTCTCTAATCCTCATTTAGTCAATTTTGATTTGACCTAAGTCACCACTAAGCCTTTAAGACCAAGGTGAGTGTCTTAATTAATTTTGAAAAAGGTTAAGATTTAAGTGGTCATGATTCATAATTTGAAAAAAAAAATTTATTTGATAATCAAAATAGGGGTATTAAATTAATTAATTATTGACTTCAAAAGTCATACCCCTAAGTCCAGGATCATTTAATTTTAATAAACTTCCGAATTTTAATATTTTAGAAATTTATTAACTTAATTAAGAAAGTGAGATTGGTTTCTACCACTTAACCCCTTATATTCCAAACATCAAATAAATTGATTAAGATCAGAGGTTGCCCATTTCCCTTCTCGACTTAAGCCTAAATGTCAATTAAGGCTAAATTTCCAAAAAATTACACATTTGCCCCTAAGGCTCTAACACTTCATAATTTGTCAAATTCAATTCAAATGACTTTAAAATTTTTATCCTACCTCATTCATGAGTTAATAAGGACATCAGAAGAGAAAATGTGATTTTTCAGAATTTAATTTATTTTATATAGTTATTTTCATGCAAAAACAGGATTTTTTGAAGAAAATTCCTAACATGACCAAAGTAAATTCTAAGCCTTTGAAATTTTTATTGGAGGTAGACCTAGATAAGAGATACCTTTGAACCAAACTTCATGATTTTTTGAATTCTCTGTGATTTATCAGAGTTATTTTAATTTCTAGGTTATTTAATAAAAATAAAATATTTTAAATGATGAAAATTAAGTTTTGTGTCTTTGAAAAATCTCTTTGAGGTTAGCGAACCTAGAGGAGTAAATTTCATATTTTTTTAAATTTTGTTTTTGATTTATTGGAATCATTTTAGTGAAAACTCATTTTTAGTCTTTAAAAATTATTTGTAAGCTTTGAAATTCAATATCTTTATTTAGAAAATCAGGAAAAATATTCAAACTGTTCCTAAGTGATTAGGAAGCATTTTAGAAAATTTCCATGAATTTTGTTTTTTTTATGTTTTTTATGAATTTTTAAATATTTAAAATATGCTAAAAATCAAGTTTTTATTCTAAATATTATTTTATTTTTATAAAATATCCCTGATCACGGAGAACTCAAAAAACAAAGTTTCATAATTTTTTTGAGTTATATTTTGATTTTAAGAATTTAAGTGTCAAAAGTGGTATTTATCTTTAAAAATCAACTTAAGTTATCAAATGAACTCAAAGTATTTTAAAATTTTTATAGTGAGTTCTCTTGATTATAAACCTCAACAGAGATAAAAAATCAAGTCATTTAAATGTTTATATTTTCCAAAATTAATTATTTTATTGATTTTGTGTTTGTAAAATTTAAATGTTTATGTGCATTTTAAATGACTTGACCCATGAAATTATTTTCAAAAGCTTCTCTCGTCATGGTGGACCTTCCAAAATTTTCTTAGAAATTTCTAATCAATATGATAATTTCCATGATTATTTTAAGAAGATAATGTGCAAGAACTTGAAAAATATAAATCTCTGTATAGGAACCTCCACTTTGGAAAAATCAGAGGACATTTCCCTTAACGGAGGCTACAACATGCCAAAATTTTAAGCCAAGGTGATGTATCAATATGCATGGAGAATCAAATGATCCCAAATAGTGTTTAATTAATTAAAAATATTTTATGCATCAAATGGACTTGAAATTTATTCCACATTATTCTCCTATGTTTACTTAGCAAGAGGGTATTTTTATTTTATTTTTGTGATTTTTCTACACTATGTTATGGGTTTTTAAATAAATAGAAAAAGCCCTATTTTTCTACTTATCCATGCAGTGCCATGTAGATCCTAGGGAGCTCTGAAACTCCACATGACGCGCTCCTTTTTGACTTCACCGTCCACACCAGTAGCCACGCGTCCCACTGTTTATGCAAAGAAGCGTTGTCCAGCTTCATCTTGGCCATCCATTTGATACACTCACGATCGGACGGTGTGTGGTCCTCATCCCCAATGGCTTAAGTCGAGAGCTGTCCACGTTCAAGGCCTATGATCTCTCTCATTTCTCAAACAAATTAAGTGAATTTTTTTTAAAATGCTAGTCTTAGTGAGACAAACACATCCATATGATTAATGTATCATGAAATCAAGCCCAAGTAAATGGAGAATCAAAGTAGGCTCGAGAGGAGGAGAAGTTTTATACCTTTGCTCTTAGAAGGGAGGCTTCAATAAGAGGTGCACGACACTTTCGTTGGGGTCCAAGGAGGCTAGGGATTAAGCCTCTTGTTGTGGTGTAAGGCCTCGATATGAATTCGACTAAGTTCAATTTCAGATGTTGTCTAGAGATATGGTGGAGGCTATTTCAGAGGGTAATTTGATGGGGGTTTATCTCCTCGTACTGTTGTGAAGTTGTGGGCATAAGCAATGGAAGTTTGGTGGAGTTTTGAGAGATGTCCTATTTTTGCCCTAACTTTTAAGCTCAAAATTAGGGTTATACTGAGGGAATCAAGGCTGTGGAGTGATTGGAATGGGTTGTGGAGGTCTCAAGGAAGCTCTGTGAGTGATTTGGGAGGCTCTCTTTGAGAAAAATTTAGCACACCTCCCATGGCCGTGGAGGTGAGTTTTTATAAAAATGGCCATGGGGTGGCTCTCAGGGCACAAGTTTGGGTGCATTGTGGTGCTTAGGTGGAGGGCAGAGGAGTTCTACAACTCAATTTAGCTGAGCTGATCTCTAAGTTTGATTTTGGGTGAAATGTCGTAGGGGTGGCTCTCAGTTTTGTGCTTTTCCGGACACTAGCCTGGACGGCCGGCCTTGGGGAGGTGATTAGGAGTTCAGGGAACCCAAGGGAATATGTCACAATAATTTAGTACAATAATACCTAATTTTGGTAAGGATATCTTAAGCACATGAATTTTTGGAAATAATATCCCTTTATTTGGGGAACTTTTTGTCCATGGAATGATTTAGGTGGTTTCATAGTGTTTGGACTGGTCACTAAGTCCAACTAATGGCTGGGGTGGAATTAATTTGGTGACTTTAGGGTGGTTAGGTCACATTTA
>NEWO01000469.1:275447-298056 GCA_003013225.1 Phalaenopsis aphrodite
AAGGCTACAAAGATTTATAATCAATTAAAATATTGTTTAAGAAAATAAAATAAAAATTATAAAATTAGATTCAAATGATGTTTTAATGTAAATAATAATTTTTAAATTTTGCTCAAACTCTTATTGTCTTATGACTACATGATTGCGGTAGTTAAAAGAACTCTTTGTTCGTGAAAAACTCGTGTTCGGCTCGTAAAACAAACGAGCCAAACACGAACACACTTTTTGAGCTCAAAATATAAATGAGCCGAACACGAGTTTGCACCCCTACTCACAACAAATTTTAACATTTGGATTGGTCAATTCAAGAAGTAAATGAAGTGCATGGATTTAAATCATGACAACTTCTTCCAACATTAAAGATCATTACTCTCCACAACATCCATCTAAAACTTAATTACTTATCATTTTAAGAAGAAAGATAAAGAAAACTACTCAGAATCTATGGAGAAAACAAAACCACACTTTAGTTTAAAAGAAGAAATCATTGCGAAACCAACAACAAGTCTTAATTAAAACTAAAAGTAGTCTAAAAAAAAAAGATAAAACTTATCTCAAGTCCTCCACAAAACTTTTAAAGTTCTTTTGAATCTCTTCTCTTTTACAGTCACTCAAAACAAAATAACAAAAAGGATAAAGTAAATAAAAGTTTCCTTAAAATCTTTCCGAACTAACTCCCTAGAAAAGAACTATCAAAACTCGCCAAAATTTTTAGGACTTTTTTCTAAGTCATCTATTCTTTCCTTCATAGTTTTCCAAGAGGTGCCTTAGGATCTCTTCAAAATATGTCTTGATTCGATGTATTTGCCCAAAAGATGCATCCTTTCATGATAATTTTAGTCCATGGTGGTTACAACTACCTATTAAGCTAATGGGTGCCTCAAAAACCTCTTTGAAATTCATGAAAACCAATTTTACTCATCTGGAAACTGTGACTGGCGCTTAAGTGCGGGGTCTCAGCACTTAAGTGTGACCTTCTCTGTTTAACCGGCACTTAAGCGTCGAATCTGGCGCTTAGGCGCCAAAACTCTTTTGCGCAATTTTAAACCTATTCGCTCCAAATTTGATCAGTTTTCACTTCTTTAAGCACTTTTTTCCATTTTCACTTGTATCTGCAAGAAAAACACAAAAATACCTTCCGTTAAAGCGCAATAACTCAAAAATTGGTATAAAAATGTGTCTGAAAATACTTTATATTATAGGTGTATCAGTCTACAAGATTAGATACTGCATTGTGGGCATATAGAATAGCTTATAAGAATCCTCTAGGAATATACCCATATAGAATTATTTTTGGAAAAACATGCCACTTACCAGTATAATTGGAGCATACAGTATTTTGGGCCATTAAGGAATTTAATTTTAATCTAAAAGATGCTACTGAGAAAAGATTATTGCAACTAAATGAATTCTAGGAGATTAGAAATGAAGCATATGATAATGCAAAGAACTAGAAAGAGAAAATGAAAATATGACATGATTGGAAGATTATTAAAAAGAAGTTTGATCCTGGATAAGAAGTTTTATTTATATAATAGAATATTGAGATTATTTCAAGGAAAACTGAAATCCAGATGGTTAAGACCATTTAAAGTGATTAAAGTCCATCATTATGGAACTATTGTTTTTAAAGATCCTAAAAATAGAAAGATTTTTAAAGTTAATGGGCATCGATTTGAACATTATTATGAAGGACACATGCCACAATTTAAAGAAGTTTTGATGTTGAGTCTTCTTGATTAAACAATGGTACGTTGGGCTGACGACGTTAAACCAAGAACTTTGTGGGAGGCTTTTTTAGAAATAAGGCTTTTTGTATATTGATTAAATAAAATATTAATATACAAAAAAGAGACTTATCAAGGAGAGAGGCTTTTTCAATCATAGATTGAGTAATCAAAATTCACAGATTGAGAAAATCATTGTACAGAGGCCTTAGGAAGTTCTATGCTACAATACCGCTGCAGTTGTTGTACTAGTGGTAAAAGAATTCTATGCTAACTTACATGGAATTACCCAAAGAGTCATCTTTGTTCAAGGTAAGCTTATACCATTTACTATGGCTCGAATTAATGACTTGTATATGATAAAAAATATTCCAATCTATCATTATATAAATTTTATCCCAAGAAGAGATATGATGCAAGATTTATATAATTTTCAGATGGATGAAAATGATAATTGAGAAATCAGAGACGAGAGGTGCGTTAATTTCTCTGCTTTACTACTTAATCGAATATCAAAATAATGAAATTTCTTCATATTTGCAAAATTACTCCCTACCATGAAGATTAGTAGAGTTATAAGAGAAAGTGTCATTTTAAACTATTGCATTTAAATGGACAAACCCATTGATATGGAATCGATTATTTTCAAATATGTTATGGGTATTATTATGAATGGGTCAATATATGGACTATGGCATCGTTCAACAATTTCTTACTTTGCAATCAATCGCAAGTTCCATATCAAAGTTGGGAGAAAGTTTTATTACCTCATGAGCTGATACACCTGAAGTAGATAGTATTCTTAGACACATTTTTATTTCTATTTTTGAGATGTTGCACTTTAATGGAAGATATTTATGTATTTTTCTTTCAGGTATAAGTAAAATTATGAAAAATGCTAAAAGGAGTTAAAAAGGATCAAATTTGGAGCAAAAATTTGAAAATAGTGCAAAAGAGTTTTGGCGCCTAAGTGCCGGTGAAACAGAGAAGGTCGTGCCTATGTGTTGGAGGCCCCACGCTTAAGTGCCAGAGGCAGTTATTTGATGGTTTAATTCATTTTTCAAAATTTTGAAGAGACATTTGAGACACTTTTTGGCTAAAGAGGGTTATTATGACCACTAGAAATGAAAATATGATTAAAAGACTTGTGAAAGGAGGCATCTTTGGGAGAATACATCGAATTAGGACCATTTTGAAGAGTTGCCAAGGCACCTCTTGGAGATACATAAAAGAAGAAAGTTGAGACTTTTTGAAGAGTGCTGAAAAGTGCTTAAAATGGGAGAGATTTTTAGGCACGTGAAATTTACTTTATCCTTGTTTTTAGTTTTATTGTGATAGTCAAGAGTGTTGGAAAAGAGAAGAGATTCAAAGAAACTTCAAGAGTTTTATGGAGGATTTAAGATAATTTATTATCTTTTATTTTTGAACTACTTTTGGTTTTAATTGAGACTTCTTGTTGGTTTGACAAAGATTTCTACTTTTAAACTAAAGTGTGGTTTTGTTTTCTCCATGGATTCTGAGTAGATTTTTTTTCTTTCTCCTTAAAATGATAAGAAATTAAAGCGTTGTATGGAAGTTGTGGAGACTATTGATCTTTAATGTTGGAAGAAGTTGTGATGATTTATATCTGTGCACTTCATTTACTTTTTGATCTTGTCCATCTAGAAGTTAAATTTTTTTATGAGAACATGTAAGAACCAAGTTGGTATTGTCTCAGCCAACAATTGTATAGAATCACATAAGGTTGTATGAATGAGAATGTACATCAAATGATTGAGTGCAAATATAAGGAAATAATATTTGAAGGGTGTAGAGTTAGGGTATTTTAAAGTGACAAGTTAAAGCCCCCAACTTGGTTTATTGTTTTAGGTTCAGATATGAGATGTTAACCCCCAGCTAGAGGGAATCGAGGAAACTCTAGATTTATAGCTAATATCTTCCAAGCCTAGACGATCATCAGAACTATTCAAATTTCAAATTAGCCAATGTTCTTTATAACATTTCTAGTAAGAGTACAGAATAATATTGCTCCAATTTGACACAACACATTTACGTATTTCCATAATAGCAATCCTATTCTTATTACTTACTCATGATAAGGAGAAACATATTTTCATATCAAGTTCTTTTCTTTTATATAAAGTCAACTTATCTTTAGAAGTTTTATTGTTTTGTCAAAATATCAAAAATACCAAAAAGATTTGAATTTTACCTACTGTGAAAATATCTATAGTTTAAGTAATTGTCTTTTTAAAATTGAAAGTTCGTAGATTAATAGTGCATATTGTGAAATTCTCTGTGGGTTCGATATTTGGGGCTTAATAAAAAGGTCCTATATTAGTTAATTGCGATACGTATACTTGTGTAGTATCCCAATATAAATATAAACTAAAACGTTAAATTCTTATTTTCTCTAGGATAAAGTTTTTGGTTCTATTGCAAAGTAAGGAAAAATAAGTGAAAAATATCATCAAAGATATTGTTATACTGTGCACATAAACAATAAGTCAGGATCACGTTTTTGGCATCGTTGACGAAGAATTCAAAAATTAATTGAAAGAAAATTTCTATTTTAGAAAGTTTAATTTAAACTTTAAGAATTATTGTAGGAATATATTATTATAATATTTTATGTGTGTTATATTTTATTTTAGTGTATGCATAGTTCATGTTTTGAAGGACTAGTGCACTATGATTCTGAATTAGAGAGAACTGTTAAGAAAATCAAAAAAATGAAAAAAATAAAACACTTTGAAGAATCTAAAAAAAATTACATAAATGGCAAACCAAAATGATCAAAGTGCTGAAATTCATCAAGATTTTAGACCTTTACAAGATTATGTCAACCCTACGGTAGATGAACTTCATTGTAGTATTCAAAAACCTATTGTAGTGGCTAATTTATTTGAACTTAAACTTGCTATTATCTAAATGATACCAAATAATTAGTTTGGGGAATCACCAACTGAAGATCCAAATTTACATCTTGATAATTTTCTAGAATTGTATGCTACATTTAATATGACGGTGTATAAGATGATGCCATAAGACATAGGTTATTTCCTTTCTCACTGAGGAATAAAGCTAAGATGTGGTTGAATTTGTTAGCAGCTGGATCTATCAGAACTTGGGGTGATTTAACACTAAAATTCCTTGCTAAATATTTTCTACCATAAAAAAAACTTCAAAGCTTTAAAATGATATTACATCTTTTAATCAGTTTGAAGGGGACTCTATTCATGAAGCATGGGAACAATTTAAAGAACTTCTAAGAAAGTGTCCACACCACGTCTATACCAGATTGGTTAGTAATTCAAACTTTTTATAATGGATTAGCTGGGTCTCTTAAATCTATTATTGATGCCGCTGCTGGTGGTTCATTGCTGTCAAAATCATTTCATGATGCTTATGCTTTCATTGAAGAAATGACTACCAATAATTTTCAATGGTCTTCTGAGAGGGTGAATCTAAAGAAAGTAGCCAATATTCATGAATTTAATGCATTTACTATGTTAGAAAATCAAGTTGTTGCAATTTCAAGGAAGTTAGACCAATTTGGACTGATTCTTATTCAATTAGCATCTATGATTGAAGAAAGTTCATTAGGCCAAATAGTAGATTCTCAAGCATCATTAGAAACTTTGAATGTCATAAATAACAAGCAAAATAACCCATATTCTAACTATTATAATCCAGGTTGGAAGAACCATCCGAACTTCAATTGGAATAATACTATGAGTGGTAATAATTAACAATGGGGTAACAATCAAGTTAACACATTAGGAAACTAAAACAA
Organism: Phalaenopsis aphrodite; assembly: GCA_003013225.1. Taxonomy (NCBI): domain Eukaryota; kingdom Viridiplantae; phylum Streptophyta; class Magnoliopsida; order Asparagales; family Orchidaceae; genus Phalaenopsis; species Phalaenopsis aphrodite. The sequence continues at coordinate 280,971 of NEWO01000469.1, forward strand.
ACAAAAGACTAATCATAGATCTACTTATCCTCCAGGTTTTAACAGTAATCCATTATTTAAGTAGAATAAGTTTTCTATAGAAGAAGTGGTGTTACAAATGGGAAATCAGTTACATGGCAAGGAGGCATAATTAGAAATATTGAGAATCAACTTGGATAAATTGCAAATTCATTAAGTAATAGATCCCAAGGAACACTTCCTAATAATACTAAAAAAATCCAAAAGACCAGAATAAAGAGCAAGTAAGATTCATTCAACTTAGAAGCGGAAGAGAGTTGGAAGGTAGGGTTCAAAAGGAAACTCAAGTTGAGAGGGAAGAAATTGAAGAATCAAAAGAGGATGCTGCAAAAGATTCTAAATGATCTATTTCTCTACTGATAATTGATTTAGAAAAACCAACACCTCAATTTCCTCAGAGACATCGTAAAAAAAAGTTAGATAAGCAATTTTCAAAATTTATGAATATTTTTAAGAAGCTTATAATTAATATTCCGTTTTCTGAAGCCTTAGAACAGATGTCAAGCTATGTAAAGTTTATGAAGGATATTCTCAACAGGAAAAGGAAGTTTGAAGATAATGAGATTGGTGCACTTAGTGAGGAGTGTAGTGCTATAATTCAGAAAAAAATTTCTTAAGAAGCTTAAAGATCCTGGTAGCTTTACAATTCCTTGTGCGATAGGAGACATATTTTATGGGGAAGCTTTATTCAATTTAGGTGCAAGCATTTACCTTATGCCATTATTAAAATTTATAAGATTGGGATTAGGAGAAATAACCCGTACTACTACAACTCTGCAGTTAGCTTATCGTTCGATAACATACCCTAAAGGAGTTATAGAAGATGTCCTAGTGAAAGTGGATCAATTTATCTTTCATATTGATTTCATTGTGCTAGGTATAGAGAAAGATAAAGAGATACCTATCATTTTGGGGAGACCTCTCCTAGTTACAAGAAGAGATATGATAGATGTGCATAAAGGGGAATTAACAATGCATGTTAATGATCAAACTGTTACTTTTAACATTTCAAGATCAATGAAGTATTCTGCAAAAGGTAAAGATAATGAATGCTATAGATTGGATGTTATAAGATACCCGAGTGAATGCCATTTCAAAACTAATTATGAAGAAAAAACAGAAGTAAAAAATTTAAGAACGAGCTAGAAGAGGAATTACATCAGTGTGAAGGTATTTTTAAGGAAGATTCAAACTATGTTCAAGAAATTTTTGAAATTTTGGACACGATAGGAAAAGATAAATCATTTTGTCCATCAATTGAAAAACCTCCAGCACTTGAGTTGAAGCTACTTCCTCATGATTTAAAATAAGCCTTTTTAGGTGATTCCTTTACTTTACCAGTTATAATTTTCTCAAAGTTAATGATGAAAGAAGAAGAAAGATTTGTGAATATTTTGAAAATTTTTAAGAAAGCCTTTGGATGGACAATTGCTGATATTAAAGGAACCAGTCCTTCAATTTATATTCATAGAATTCATATGGAAGAGAACTGCAAAAGCAGGGTTGATCCTCAAAGGAGACTGATTCCTATTATGAAAGAAGTTGTAAAGAAAGAAATTTTAAAGTGGCTAGATGCTAAAATTACCTACCCTATTTCAGATAGTGCATGGGTTAAGTCCAATTCATTGCATTCCTAAGAAAGGAGGAGTAACTGTGACTGCAAATGAATATAATGATTTAATACCTACTAGAAAAGTCACAGGATGGCGAATATACATTGATTATAGAAAATTAAATCTTACCACTAGGAAAGATCATTTTCCACTATCCTTTCTCCATCAAATGCTGGATAGACTAGCTGGGCATAAATACTTTTGTTTTCTGGATCGATATAGTGGTTATCACCAAATTCAAATAACTCATGAGGATCAAGAAAAAATAACTTTTACCAGTCCTTATGGTACATTTGCTTATAGAAGAATGCCCTTTAGTTTATGTAATGCCCCTGCTACAATTCAAAGATGTATGATTGATTTTTTTTGTGATTTAATTGAAAAAGGGATTGAAGTCTTTATGGATGATTTTTCAGTGTTTGGAACTTCATTTGAATCATTTTTAGAACATTTATAAAAAGTTCTTAAGTGCCATGAAGAAACAAATTTAGTCCTTAACTTGGAAAAATGCCAATTTATGGTAGCACGAGGAATTATATTAGGACATAAAATATCAAAAAATTGTATGGAAGTAGATCCTGCTAAAATTAAAGTGATCGCTAATTTACCTTACCCAACAAATGTAAGGGAAATTAGGAGCTTTATAGAACATGCTAGATTCTACAGACAATATATTAAAGACATTCAAATATTACTAAGCCTTTATGCCATTTATTGGAGAAAAAATGCAATTTTTAATTTTGATGAAGATTGTCAAAAAGCTGTTGAGTTATTAAATAAAAAGTTAGTCACTCCACCAATTATAGTTTAACCAAATTGGGGAAAACCTTTTGAACTAATGTGTGATGCTACTGATTATGATATTGAAGCTATTTTATGACAAAGATATGATAAAATTTTCAAAGTAATTTACTATGCTAGTAAAAATCTTAATGAAACCCTAATTAATTATATACCAACTGAAAAAGAGTTATTAGCAATAGTATATTGCCTTGATAAATTTAGATCATATTTAATTGGAACTCATTGCGTAGTGCATATTGATGATTCTTCTATGAAGTACTTAATGAAAATGAAGGATGCTAAATGACCAAATGAAAATATGTTGAGATTTTCATACCTATTTTATACTATTTTTGATGATATTTCACTTTAAAGAAAGCTTTTTTTATGTTTTGTTGCAGGAATGATGAATTAGGGTCAATGGAGCAAAAAAATGCAAAAAAAAACAAATTTGGAGCGAAAAGGACCAAAATGTTAAGAATTGAACTAGGGCGCCGATGGCGAGCCCAACGGTGCTGACGATGAGATTTTCCTGATATTCTAGAATTAATTCACTTAGAAGGCCTACCGACGGCGCTCTAGAGGCCGCTAATGGCATGATCGGCGGTTTTGTCCAATTAGGCATTGGATAAGGACAAATTTTAGAGGGGTGCTTAGGCAACTCTTGGGAAAGCTCATCCACATCTTTAAAGAGAAGACTTTGGCCAAAAATAGGAAGAGAGACTCCAAACTAAAGTGTAAAAAAAGTGTAGAGAGTCTAAATTGTGAGGAATTCTTCGAGAGATTGTAAGAGTGGAGGGAAGGTAAGAGATTTCTTCCTCCTTGACGCTTCGAAAAGGAATTCTGTGTGCTGTAAAAAAAGGAAGAGATTCAGAGGAACTTCGAGCAGTTTTCTTGGGGAGCAAATAAAGATAAGTTTATTTATTGTTGTAGTTTGTATGACTTTGATTTTCTATATTAATTTCGAGTTTTGTTGTGTTTTCCCTATGAGATCTGAGTAGTTTTCTCAGTCTTTCTCTTTATCTTGAGATTTGTGAAATGGTGAAGCCATGAAAATGTTTAAGAAATTGTGATGATCTTTTCACTTCGATCTTAATTTACTTTCAATCTAGCCAATTAATTTGTTAAAATAGGTTGAGTTTTAAAACTAAAGTGAAGATTATATCCAAGATTGAGGGAGGTCAAAGCCCTTGGAAGTTGGGTGCAAATAAATATGAAAATAAAATTATCGGGCGTAGAATTGGAGATTTTAGAGTGACTGACTAAAATCCCCAATTCGGTCCTATTGTTTCGGTGCTGAAGTGTATATGTTATCCCTCAGGCGAGGGGAACGTGAGAGCTTCAAAGCGAGAGTCGGTATCCTCCCAGCCTAACTGTAGATTCAGTAAACAAGCATAGGATTAGTCAACGTTCTTTATGCCTAGACCGAAGGGTAAAGAATAGGTATGCTCCGATTTGGCACAATAAAAATTGAACCGATTCACTTTATCCATTCACTATAATTTCTTGATAAGGAGAATGATGCTTTCTTATATATTGAATATCACATTAGATCTTTCATTAGTATAATTAGTTATTTAATAGTTATTAAAATTTTATTTTTATTTCAATTGCCTATTAGCGACAGATAAGCAAATTGAATTCTATTATTGCGACTAAAGTATTGCTTTTCTAAAATCTTAGTTCGTAGTTCTAATATTACTCCCTGTAGGATCGATATCTAGAACTGCATTAGAGTCCTATATTACTTGAGCGATACGTATACTTGCATTGATAAGTGTGACATTACAATTATTTAATATTTTATACATCCATCTTTATCGAATCTATAATTGTTATTAAGTTTTGGTACAGTTGCTGAGGAATTAAATCTTTTAGCAGCAGTATGAATTAGTTATACTTTTAAAAATATATAAAGTCGCTGTCAAGTTTTACCGCCGTAGTCAAGGAGTAAACAAAAATTACAATTAGAGTAACAAACAAATTAGGATTATTAGAAAATGTTTACTTGAATTGCAACTTATTTTCATATTTAGTTAATTGTTTCACTGTGTACTAACTTTAAATTGTATGCTTAAATTTGGACCTGAAAATCTTATACCCTACAATTCAGAATTAGGATGCACCATTAGGAAAATTAGAAGATTAAGAAGAGAACCTAGAAATTCTGATATAATGAAAAACAACATGAACAATCAAGGAATAGAAAATGAACACCAACCTAGACCCATACGAGAATATGCAAATCCTACAACACATGAAATTCACTTATCTATCAAAATTTTTGATGTAGATGCTAATTCATTTGAGCTTAAACCTGCTATTTTCCAAATGGTACAGAACAATCAATTTGGAGGTACACCAAATGAAGATCCTAATTTACACCTTGCTAGTTTTTTAGAACTGTATGCTACTTTTAAATATGACAGAGTTTCAAATGATGTTGTTAGACTTAGACTTTTTCCTTTTTCACTGAGGGATAAGGCTTAGATGTGGTTAAATTCGTTAGCACAAGGATCTATTAGAACTTGGGAAGAACTTTCACAAAAATTTCTATCACAATATTTCCCTCCATCCAAAACTGTTAAACTTAGAAATGACATAACATCGTTCTGTGAAATTGATAAAAAGTTAATATACGAAGCATGGAAGAGATTTAAAGATCTTCTTAGGAAATGCCTTCATCATTCGTTTCCAGATTGGTTGATAATTAAAACTTTTTATAATGGATTAGTGGGATCACTTAGATCGATTATAGATGCTGTGGCTGGTGGTTCTTTAATGTCAAAACCTTTTGATGAGGCTTATTCGTTAATAGAAGAGATGACTACCAACAATTTTCAATGGCCCTCTGAATGGGTAAATACTAAAAGAGTAGCTAATATCCATGATTCTGATGCAATATCCATGTTAGCTTTGCAGATTGTTGCAATATAAAAGAAATTAGATCATTATGGGATGAATTATTCTCCAACACCTCCTATGATGGAAGAGAACTCATCTACGCAATTTGTGCCTGTTAAACCTTCATATAAGACTTTAAATGCTATTAATAGACCCAACAACCCTTATTCGAACTATTATAATCCAGGTTGGAAGAATCATCCAAATTTTAATTGGAATAACAATTCTTCTACAAATCAATAATGGGCAAACAACCCAGTGAACCCATTAAGAAATTCATCCAACCAAGAAAATGTTAATTATAAACTTTCTTATCCTCCAAGATTTAACAGTAACACTAAAAGTAAGGAGAAGAAGTTGTCTATGGAAGAGCTGATATTAAACTTGGGTCAACAATTACAAAATCAAGGAAATAAATTACAAATTCAAGGAAATCAATTAAAAAAATCAAGGAACTGCTATTAAGAATATTGAAAATCATATAGTGCATATCGCTACTGTGCTTAGTAACCGAACATTAGGAACTTTTCCTAGTACTGTGGAACCAAATCCTAAGGATCATGGAAAGGAACATATAAAAGAGATACAATTATGAAGTAGAAAAGAATTGGAGCAAGAGTACAAAAGAAAAGATGGAAACTAAAAAAGAGAAAGTGGATACCTAAGAAAAAAGAATCATGAATACCCATTTTTAAAATTACTGTGGAGAAACCTCCACCACCATTTCCTCAAAGATTGAAGCAACACAAACAGAATAAACAATTTTACAAATTTTAAGAAATTCTTAAGAAGTTAACGATAAATATTCCCTTCGTAGAAGCTTTAGAGCAAATGCCCAATTATGTGAAATTTATGAAAGATATTCTGAACAAGAAAAGGAAATTCAGTGATAACAAAACTATTGCACTTAGCGAAGAGTGTTGTGCAATTATTCAGAAAAAGCTTCTAGAAAAATTAAAAGATCATGGCAGCTTCAATATACCGTGTGTTATAGGTGAAAATTTTATGGAAGAGCTTTATGTGATTTGAGAGCCAACATTAATCTTATGCCTCTATCAATTTTTAAAAGATTAGTATTAGGAGAAGTTTCACTTACTTCTGTAACTCTTAAGTTAGTGGATCGATCAGTTACATATCCTAAGTGAGTTATAGAAGATGTGTTAGTAAAAGTTGATAAATTTATTTTTTCTGTGGATTTCATTGTTTTAGATATGGAAGAAGATAAAGAAATACCTATCATATTAGGGAGACCATTTTTAGCTACTGGAAAGGCTATGATAGATGTTCAAAAAGGAGAATTAACTATGAGACTTAACGATCAATAAGTGACTTTTAACATTGCGAAATCTATGAAATACCCTGCCGTTGAAAGCGATAATGAATTTTTTCACATGGAAATTAGTGAACATATATTGAGTGAGCATTTTAAATAACATTTTGAAGAGAAAGAACAATTTGAAGAGAGTGATGAATTTATTTTGGATAAATTAGAAAATAAAGAATTAGATTATGTTCAGGAAAGATTTGAGATACTGGATATTACAGAAAATGCTGATAAGAATCTAGTTCCGTCAATTATAAAACCGCCTGAACATTAGTTGAAAATATTGCCTAGCCACTTAAAGTATGTGTTTCTAGGAGACTCATCTACATTACCTGTGATTATATCTTTAGAATTAAATGATTTGCAAGAGCAAAGACTATTAGTTACATTGAAAATGTATAAGAAAGATTTTAGTTAGACCTTAGCTGATATTAAGGGAATCAATCCTTTGATCTGTATGCACAGAATTATATTAGTTAAACAATATAAACTAAGAGTTGATCCACAAAGAAGATTAAATCTAATGATGAAAGAAGTAGTTAAGAAGGAAATTTTGAAATGGTTAGACATTGGAATTATATATCCTATTTCAGATAGTGCGTGGGTAAGTCCAATTCATTGTGTTTCTAAGAAAAGAGGAGTGATTGTTGAGACAAAAGAAAATAATGAATTAACACCTATTAGACAAGTTACTTGGTGGCATATTTGCATTGATTATAGAAAATTAAACACTGCCATCATGGAAGATCACTTCCCATCACCCTTTTTAGATCAAATAGTAGATAGACTTGCTGGGCACAAATATTTTTGTTTTTTAGATGGATATACCAGTTACCATCAAATTCCTATTACTCCTAATGATCAAGAATAGAAAACATTCACTAGTCCTTTTGGAACTTTTGCTTTTCAAAGAATGCCTTTAGGATTATGTAATGCACCTGCAACATTTCAAATATGTATGATGTCTATTTTTAGTAAGTTAATTGATGATGGATTGGAAGTATTTATGGATGATTTCTATGTATTTGGAACATCATTTGACGCATGCTTAAATTATCTTGGGAAAGTTTTAGAGTTATGCAAAAGAACTAATTTGGTTCTAAATTGGGAGAAATGTCAATTTATGGTTGCAAGAGGAATTGTATTAGGGCATAAAATTTCGGAAGATGGCATGGAAGTAGACCTTGCAAAAATTCAAGTTATATCTAAACTAACACCTCCTACTAATATAAGAGAGGTTAGGAGTTTTCTTGGACATGTTGGTTTTTATAGGCGTTTTATTAAAGATTTTTCACAAATTACTAAACCTCTATTTCAACTTTTAGAAAAGGATAAGAAATTTGAATTTACTGAAAGCTGTTTAAATGTCTTTGAGTTATTAAGGAAAAAATCAATCACAACCCTTATTATAGTTTCACCTAACTTGGAGAAACCATTTGAACTGATGTGTGATGCTAATGATTATGCTATTGGAGATGTTCTTGGACAAAGGTATGAAATATTTTTAAAGTTATATACTACGTTAGTAAAACTCTTAATGATGCACAAATTAACTATATTGTTACTAAAAAAGAGTTACTCGCCATTGTGTTTGCTTTGGACAAATTTAGATCTTATTTAATTAGTGCTAAATGTGTTGTGCACACTTATCACTCTGCTACAAGATATCTAATGAAAACGAAGGATGCCAAACCAAGGTTGATTAGATGGATACTTTTGATGATAAAAATTGATCTTATGGTTACTGATAGAAAGGGAACTGATAATCAAATTGTTGATCATTTGTCAAGATTATAAATCCATGAATAATCTGACATCGATAATAAAATTACAGACAGTTTTCTTGATGAATAACTTTATAATATTAATAAGTGGAAAATAGCTAACTTAGGTGTGTTATGTAACGTATATTGTACCCCTTGGAATTTATATATAAATGTGATATTTTGTGTTGTGAAAGTTTATTTGTGATAAATACATCATTTAATCAATTAAAATTATGTGTATAATGGTTGCACGGATGTCGTTTAGGCTTAAAATTGATCAAAATAGCAAAAATCTAGAAAGTGAACCAAATCAATAGAGCCCACCGACAACGCCCTCGACGCCGCCGACTGCGGATTTTTCCTGAGAGTTATGTTTAAATTTCAATATATAATGCTGACGGCGCCAAACATCCCACTGACGGAAAGCTTACAAAGAAACACCTTTTACCGCGACTTTGACCAGTCAACCACCACTATTCATCATCCCCTTCCTCCTAAAAATGCAATTTTTTACCTAGGGTCTGAGAGATCTTGGATTTGTGGCAATTTCAAGGCTTTTGACACCTGATTTGGTCATATTTAGGTAAGAGCTTCACTCCAAATTAAAAATATTTGATTTTCACCATGAATTTCTTCCACATTGAGGAGATCCAAAAAACTTGAGAATGTGAAGAAAATATTGGGAAGAAATTCATGGAACTTAGTGTTGAACTCCTATAATTACTTTTGGAAGCCATTATTTGAATATTTGAAGTATATTTTGGAATTTTTTTGTAATTGTGATTAGATTGAAATGGCTCCACATGAAAAGAAGCAAGTTGAGTTCGACGAGTCTCGCTTCATTAATGTGAAGGCTCAATCAAGATTTACTTCAATATTTGAAGGAAAGAAGTATATACAAGATCGAGTTTTTGTAAGTCTGCGAGGAGAAATTGAACGAGTTATTACCGAGTGGAGGGGGGAAAACTTCTATTACACCACCAATAAAGCTGTTGCAAATATTGTGATGGAATTCTATGCTGATGTATTCTACTCTAAAGACGAAATCGTTCAAGTGCGGGGATTTCCTGTTGAATTTAATGTCACCCGCGTTAACACCTTTTACGAAGTCCCAAACTCTTATAGCTGCCATAATGAATCCTTCAGTACTATGGAAGACTCCCTGAATGATGTGATCAACTTTCTCACTGATGGGAAAAGAATGTGGAAGATTAAACAACGAGAACGGGTAAATTTTTTTGCTTCCATGCTGAATGCCACCTCTAAGGCATGACAGTATTTTATTTCCCCTACTTTATTACAGACTTATCACCATAGTGAAGTAACTAGAGATAGAACTATTCTGTATTTTTGTATTCACAATAATAGAACTATAAATGTGGGGAGAATTATTTTTAAGAATATATTGACTACGACAAGGAGTGAAACAAGTGGCGGTCTAGGACATCTTAGCCTTATTTATGCACTTTGCCAACTTTCTAGAGTGGAAGCTGGAGGAGATGAGGAATGGGTTCACCCTATGAAACCCATTAGTAAAGCTAATTTGAAAACTTATGAATCCCATGAGAAATGGAGAACTGGAAGTTGGAGTCAAGAACCTTCTACTAGTAGAGATGTCCCCTCTACAAGTTATGACCTTCCACCTTCTAGTTTCCCTACTCTGAATGATTTGATGAATGAGTTGACCTTGCAGCGGGAGAGCATAGAGTTAGTAAATGAAAGGATTGGAGGTTTAGAGCGTCGACATGAGTATGATAGTACCTTCAGAGGCATTCAAATTTTGAGGTAGCTTATTACGAAGCGCAGGCTCGACACTACAAAGGTGAGCCTGATGTTACTTTCCTTGAGTGCCCCCGATATACTTAGTATCAGCCCAATCCACCTGCTGATCAAGGAGATGAAGACATATTCTGAGATTTTGATATTTGATAGAATTGATGTACTTGTACTTATACTTTTATTTTTGTGATCTTTTGTAATAGAAATGGTTGTTTGTGTGTATTTGGACTTTCATTTTTATCATTATGTTATACTTGGATGATTTTTAATTTCTGTTAAAAAGTTAGTGTGGTAGTTAAATTCGTACATGTAGTATAATAGATGTTGAGTAGTATTTTGTAATGTAATATGATTTTTATTTCACATTTTGATTGTAATTCTTTTGTTTAGTATTGTGGTTGTGTTAGGAAATATTATGCTTGTTTAATGTTTTAATTTTATACTTATTTTAAAATCTCATTACCCAAAAGTTTCTCTAATGATTTATATGTGTAAAAAGCTCCTAATATTACAGACCAGGTGAAGTAGAAATTTTGAGAGGACTGCAAAAATTTCAGAATGATGAAAATGCCTAAAATACTGAGGTATGATTTATATTTAGATTTTTTCTTTCCACCTCTATCATTTTATATTGAAAAATTTAAGTTTGGTGGAGGGAAGAAAAAGATTAACTATTAGATGTTCTCTATTTAATTATTTTTAGAAATTATTTATATGATTTTATGTAGTGAATTCAATTCAGGTAACTATATTTTGTAGCTATTTAAATATTAAGGAAGATTTAAAGAAATGTTATTGTAATGAAAACTAATTTTATAACTTAAGAAATTTTAGTATAAGAGAATAAGACTATAGTTAACTATTTAAAGTAAAGGAAACTATATTTTGAAGCATTAAGAGTATGGAAATTCATTTGAGAAGAAAAGATTGGGGTTAAATGATGTAAAACTATGAAATATTTATAAGGTAAAGGAATGCTTTGAGTTTCAAATTTAGGGAAAGAAAGGTGACGTTCAAAATCATTGAACGCTTTCCAGAAATAGTAATCCTTACTTGAAAAAAAAGAAAAAGAAAGGATTGACAACAATTCATGAAAAAAAAAGAAAAATATATACGATTGAAATCATTCCAAATGAAAAAGAGAAAAGAAAAAAAAAATTATTATGGAAGTGAGGAGAAGCTTGAGGATATGCCTAATTAAAAATTGCATTCACTGGACCTATCCAAAGGCAAAACTTAAATATATTCTTGAACTTATATTTATGGATTAGATCTTTTACTAGTAGTGTTCCCATGAAGTTCCTATCATTTGAATATTCTAAGTGACTTAATATTGCAACATATAGTCATTCTTGAAATAAATAGAGGACTAGAACTTCTAAACTTGATGACTAGATAATCTTGTAGCTACAGAGTTAATTTAATTACTTAAATTTTTTCTAAAAATCTCACTATGATATTTATCTAAATCAAACATAAAGTATTTTTGAATTAAAAATTACTACATTAGATCATAACTTTTATGTAGTACTAAAATTACTTGAGGACAAGTAATAGTAAGGTTTGGGGGATTTTGACCAAACAAAAATATGTTGAGATTTTTATACCTATTTTATACTATTTTTGATGATATTGCAATTTACAGAAAAGTATTTTTTATGTTTTGTTGCAGGAATGATGAATTAGGGTCATTGGAGCAATAAGATGCAAAAAGGAGCGAATTTGGAGCGAAAAGGATGAAAATGTGAAGAATTAAATAAGGGCGCCAAAAGCGAGCCCAACGGCGACGATGACGTGATTTTGTTGAGACTCCAGAAAAAATTCACTTTGAAGGAGTGGCGACGGCGTCCTCGAGGCCGTCGACGGCGAGATCGGCGGTTATGTCCAATTTGGCATTAGATAAAGACAAATTTTAGAGGGGTGCTTAGGCAACTCTTGAGAAAGCTCATCCACAACTTTAAAAAGAAGAATTTGGCCAAAAATAGGAAGAGAGACTCCAAATTGAATTGTAAAAAAAGTGTAGAGAGTCTAAATTGTGAGGAATTCTTCGAGCGATTGTAAGAGTGGAGGGAAAGTAAGAGATTTCTTCCTCCTTGCCGCTTCGAAGAGGAATTCTGTCTGCTGGAAAAAAAGTAAGAGATTCAAAGGAACTTTGAGGAGTTTTCTTGGGGAGAAATTAGAGAGAAGTTTATTTATTTTTTTGTTTGTATGACTTTGCTTTTATATATGAATTTTGAGTTTTGTTGTGTTTTCCCCATGAGATCTGAGTAGTTTTCTCTGTCTTTCTCCTTGTCTTGAGATTTGTGAAATGGTGATTTGAATTATTGAAGCCATGAAAATGTTTAAGAAAATGTGACGATCTTTTCACTTTGATCTTAATTTACTTTCAATCTGGCCAATTGATTTGTTAAAATAAGTTGAGCTTTACAAGTAAAGTGAAGATTACATCTAAGATTCAGGGAGGTCAAAGCCTTTAGACATTGGGGGCAAATAAATAGGTGTTGACCTCACTTTTGGTTGAGATCTAGAAACTTCTTTAGTAGCCTAGGTCTAGGCATAAGACTTTCCTATTGACTAGTCTTAGAAAACTAGAAAAGGTACCCTCACCATTAGAAATTCAAAACTCTTTTCTTTGTCAACTTGAAGTTCCACATATTGATCCTAACCTCTTACAATTAGTAGGTAAGGTCATTATGAGAAAACTCAAGAAGAGTTCCTATAGGACTACTTGGCCTTAGGATTAACCCTCGGTGTTGGTTTGAAGTTAAGGTACACAATATCCTCACAATACCCTGGCTAAGACCAATATATGGGGACCCAAAATGGAGATTTCATTGATCCATGGTTCATTTAGAATGGATATCTATCCAATTCTACTTGAAATGCTAATATTGGGTCTTTTGCCCCAAACACTCCCAAATTACCTAACTGCCCTTAGGACCCTCCTTTAACCCAAAATCCTAAAAAATTCTAAAATTCTCAGAAAATTTCAATAAATCCCAAATATTTTCAATTTTATTTCTTTCAACTACCACATGACCCAATTTGGCCAATTTGGCCATCTTTAACCAAAATCCTCAAATTGTCCTTTAAAGACCCAAAATTCCTCAAATCCATCCTAAGTGTCTATCAATTGATCTTAATTGACCCCAGATCCAATCCTAAACTCAAATTCACTTTTTATATGACCAAAATCAACCAAATCCAGGCTCAATTGGCCCATGATTTGAGCCCAATTTTTATTTGGATCAAAACCCCAATATTGACCATAAGACTTAATCTCACTCAATTGAACCCATAGCTTAGCCAATTGACCTCAATTAATATTGCAAAATCTTTATAACATTCTTACACATCAAAATCAACCATCAATTGTCCTTGATGAAACCTTAAATCCATTTGATTTTGGTCTAAATCCAAAATTCCCAAAATTCGCCCCAATATTGGCAAACACCATAAATCTCAACAATTGAATGCCTTAGACCTCAAATTGGCATCCAATTTTAGTTGAAAATCCTTTATAAGGTCATTTGTGACCAAACACAATAATCAATTTGAGCTTAACCCAAAGTTAGCTCAAGTTTGACCCAAATTAGGTCTATATCTTTAATTTAGGTCTAAAACCAAAACCCATCAAAATCCATCCAAATTGACCATCAAATCAAATTCAAAACAATTTTCATCCTTCATGAAAATTGTTCATTATGATGTTTTACACTAAACACAATAATCAATTTGGACTTAGCCCATGGCTAGCCCAAGTTTGACCCAAACTTAGCCCAACATGCTTAAAATGGGTCAAAAATAAAAAATTCACTAAATTGATTAACCAATTAACTTCAAAATGACTTTCACCTTCATGAAAGTTGTTCCTCATGGTCTCTTACACCAAATGCCATATTTAATTGGGCCAATTGACATGCCTAACCTAGTTCAAAAACAAGATTTGATCATATGGACTTATGGTCAAATCCAAACCAATTGAGCTTGGTATGGTCAAATGAGTTTTACCATAACTCATCTTAGACTCTAGGGTTGAGTTTAAAGCCAGCCACCAACCCATGGTTAAGCTTGATATTTATCTCATGGGTACAATATTTTTTTAAAAGTCTTAAAGGGATAATAAGAAGGTTAAATCAAGGTACTTTCCATACCACATGTCCATACCCTATGGTGTCATTTTTACTGATCATTGTAAGCTTTTACCCTGATCCTACCCTTGGTTAGCCACTTTAACCCAAGCTAAAGCCCAAAACCATGAGCCCCCACATGGACAATACCCAAATTCATGCCAAGAGGCCACCTCAGCCCAAATTGAGCTAAGAGCTCCTCTACTTGACACCTAAGCAGTGGGGCTAACCCCTCAATTGGCCAGCCAAGCATCCCATTGGCCAATTTCTATCAAACCGACCCCCACGACCATGAATAGTGTGGGGTAAAAAAAAATTTCTCCAAGGCCTTCCAAACTCCTTAGAGAGCTACCCTAAGAGATCCTTGGTACATTGCAATCGATTTCCCTCTCTCAAATCCACCATAGCAATCCAATTTTGAGCTTGAATTCCTGCCCAAAACCAGGAAAAACCTCAATCCCAACCTAAACAGCACCAAACTACAAATAAGTTGGCCCTACACCTTCACAACAGTGAAAGAAGCCAAACCCCCATCAATTCCCCCTCTGAAATAGCCTCCACCATAGCTCTCAACCAACACCCAAAATCGGCTGTGGTCAAAATCATACATAGGCTTTACACCAGAGCCAGAGGCTTCATCCCTAAGCTCTTTGGGACCTAACGAAGGTGTGAAGAATCTCTGATTGAGGCTAAACCTCTCGGAGCAAAGGTATAACCTCACTTACTTTCCCGAGCCTTCACAAGCTCTCCATTTACAATGGCTTAATTTCATATTGTGTTTACCATATAGATGTATTCGTCTCTTCAAGACGAACATTTTAAAAAAATAATCATCAAAATCCATTAAGAAATGAGAGAGATATTAAGGTTTTAAAATGGACGGTTCTCGGTTAAGCCTATCGGGGACGATGAACGGATGTCGTCCATTCTCGCGTGTATTGAATGGACGGCGGAGATCAAGCCGGATGATCTTCTGAAGCGATACAGCGGGCCGCGTGGCAGCTGAGTCAGAAGGCGGCATCAAATAGGAGCGCGCCGCGTGGCTTTTCGACGAATCCAATGATCCAGTCAGCCTGCGGTTTGAATAAATAAATAGGATATTTAAAAAATTCAGAAAATAGCCACTAAACTTCAAAAATCCATATCTTTGCATAGCAAATTTGTAAAAATGAAATAAAAATACCCTCTTGCTCAGTGAACAGAGGAGAATCATGTGGAAATATTTTCACATTAATTTGATGCATAAATTATTTTTAAAAAATGAATTAGGGTTAGGGTTTTTTAATTCTCCATTCATGTTGGATTATCACTTTGACCCCAAATTTTTATATGTTGTAGCCTCTGTCTAGGTGCACAATTTGAGCATTTTTCCAAAGACATAGGAGATCTCTTGACAGAGATCTTAATTTTCTAAGTGTTTATGCATTTTCTATTCAAATAATTATAGGAAATTGTATGTGACTTAAAAAATTCTGCAAAAATTTACTTAAGGTTTCCTATGGCCAGAGTAGTCTTAGGAAATAATTTCATGATTTTTAAGAATCAAAACATCAGTGTTTTGAGTAAACCCCAATTTGCTTAAAACATTTAATTTGGAGAATATAAAGATCAAAATCATTTGATTTTGGTTCTCCACTATGGCTTATAAATCAGAGAATTCACCATAAAAATTTCAAAGGATTTTGGGATCATTTGCTATTTTTAATTGATTTTTAAAGATCATCATCAAATTTAAAATTTAAATAATTTTAAAAATCAAAATATAATTCCAAAAATTATCAAACCTAGTTTTTTAAGTTCTCTGACATCAGGGGGATTTAATAAAAAGAAAAATATATTTAAAATAAAAACTTAATTTTTAGGTTATTTTTAATTATTTTTAATAATTAAAATAATAAAAAAAATAATAAAATATTAAACTCATAGAAATGTTTCAAATTACTTCCTAAACACTTAGGAATCATTGGAATATTTTTCCAAGGTCTAACAATAACGATATCTATTTTTAAACCTTAAAAATGATTTTTAAGGCTTAAAAATAGAATCTTTACTAAAATAATTCTGAAAAATCAAATAAAAATTAGAAAAATTTCTCTGGGTTCCCTGACCTCAGAGAGATTTTCCAAAAATATAAAGCATATTTTTCAAAATATAAAATATTTTATTTTTATTAAAGTCCTCAAAACTTTAATTAATTTTAATAAATCACAGAAAATTCAAAAAATCATGACATTTTGGCCAAATGACTTTCTGGTCTAGGGCTAGCTTACATAAAAATTTCAAGTGATTAGGAGTTATCTTAATCATCTTTTGGACTTTTCCTTGAAAATGCACATTTTTGCATGAAAATAATTATATGAATTAAATTAAATGTTGAAAAATCACATTGTCTCCTCTGATGTCTTAATTGATCTATCACTAGGGTTGGATAAGAATCCCAAAGTTATTTGACTTAAATTTGATAAATTATGAAAGTTTGGACCCTTAGGGGCAAAATTGTAATTTTGGATATTTTAGCTTTAATGAATATTTAGGCTTAATCAAAATATGAAAATGGGTAATTTCTAATATTAATTAAATCATTTGATAATTTGCAATAAAAAATGGGCTTAATTGGTAGAAAACCACTTCACTTTGCAAAATTATAAGATAAAAAAAAATAATTTTCATAATTATCAAAATAATTTCACACCCTTATTTAATAATCAAAATGATGTTTAAATGATCTTGATAATGATCACTTAAAGTTTTAAATCTTTTCAAAATCAA
>NEWO01000469.1:318322-328838 GCA_003013225.1 Phalaenopsis aphrodite
TTGGATGTAATCTTCACTTTAGTTGTAAAACTCAACATATTTTAACAAATCAATTGGCCAGATTAAAAGTAAATTAAGATTGAAGTGAAAAGATCATCACAATTTCTTAAACATTTTCATGGCTTTACCAATTCAAATCACCATTTCACAAATCTCGAGACAAGGTGAAAGACACAGAAAACTACTCAGAACTCATGGGGAAAGCAAAACAAAACTCGGAATTCATATATAAAATCAAAGCCATACAAACTATAACAAGTAAATAACTTATCTCTAAATTTCTCCCCAGGAACATTCCTTGAAGTTCCTTTAAATCTCTTCCTTCCTTTACAGCACACAGAATTCCTCTTCGAAGTTGCAAGGAGGAAGAAATCTCTGACTTTCCCTCCACTCTTACAATTTCTCAAAGAATTCTTCACAGTTACACGCTCTAGCAAGCTCTTTACACACTAATGGATCCTATCTAACCTCCAGGACTCCTCTACACACTAATGGATCCTATCTAACCTCCAGGACTCTCTACACACTAATGGATCCTNTCTACACACTAATGGATCCTATCTAACCTCCAGGACTCTCTACACACTAATGGATCCTATCTAACCTCCAGGACTCCTCTACACACTAATGGATCATATCTAACCTCTAGGACTCCTTTATTTTTGGCCAAAATCATCTCTTTAAAGATGTGGATGAGTTTTCCCAAGAGTTGCTTATGCACCCTTCCAAAATTTGACCTTATCTATTGTACAAGTACACATAACCGTCGATCCCACCGTCGGTGGACTCGATGGCGCCGTCGGCGGCCTTCTGGAGATTTTTGTCCTGTAGCCTCGGGATTAGCTCGCCGTCGGCGGCGTTGAATGCGCTGTCCTAGTGCAATTCTCCACATTTTGGTCCTTTTTGCTCTAAATTCACACCTTTTTGTATCTTTTTGCTCCATTGACCTTAATTCATCATTCTTGCAACAAAACATCAAAAATACCTTTTTTAAAAGTGCAATATCATTAAAAAAAGTATAAAAGAGGTACAAAAATCTCAACATTTTTTACTTTGGTCAAAATCCCCCAAACTTAACGATTACTTCTCTTCAACTAATTTTAGTACTATATAAAATTTATGATCTACTTGTTGACCTCATTTTTTGTTGAGGTTTAGTTTTTCTTCTTTAATAGACTAGGGTCTAGCCATAGGACTATTCCTGTTGATAGTTCCTAGAAAACTAGACATGGAACCCTCACCACTAGAAATTCCAAACTCTTCTCCACTCAACTTGAAGTTCCACATATTGCTCTCAACCTCTAAATATTTAGTAGGTGGGGTCATTATGAGGGAAACTCAAGATGAGTCACCCTTAGGACTGCTGGACCTTAAAGTTGACCCTAGGTGTTGGTGTGGAGCTAAGGCACTCACTACACTTATCTACACCCATAATCACTCACAACCTTGAACTCAAATTTCGAGCCTATATCCCTTGATCTTTTAGGATACTCATGTAGATGGTCCCCTAAATCTACTAGCGCTATGGCTATGATTTAGCTAAGACTACTACATAGAGGACCCAAAATGGGGTTTCCATTAGTTCATGGCTTATTGGTGATGATTGGTACCTCAACTCTACCAAAATACCCATCTTTGCCTTTTACCCCTAAAACAACACCAAATTGCCAAATTACCCCCCATAGCTCAAAATCCCAAAAATTCCGAAAATTCTTATAAAATCAAAATAAATCCCAAATATTCCCATATTTTCTTCTCTCAACTACCTAATGAGCCAATTTTTCCAATTTGACCATCTTTAACAAAAATCCCAAAATTGTTCTTTAAAAGGCTCAAATTTCCTCAAATCCAACTCAAATGTCCATCAATTTGATCTCAATTGAGCCCAATTCCAATCCTAAACTCAAATTCACTTTTGATATGATCAAATTAAACCAAATCTAAGCTCAATTGTTCCATGATTTGAACCCAATTTTGATTTGGGTCAAAACCCCAATTTTGACCATATGACCTAATCTCACCAAATTGAACCCATAGCCTAGTCAATTTGCCTTAATTGATGTTGAAAAATCTTTATAACATTCCTATACATCAAAATCAACCATAAATTGGCATTGGAGAAGTCTAAAATCCATTTGATTTTGGCCTAAATCCAAAATTCCCAAATTTAGCCCCAAATTGGCTATCCCCAAATTCACTCAATTGATTGTCTTAACCTCAAAATTAGCATCCAATTCATGTTGAAAACTCTTCATGAGGTCCCTATTGACCATTGAAAACAATAAATTTGGATTTAGCCCAAGGCTAACCCAACTTACACCCAAGCCTAGCCCAACATGACCAAATTGATTTAAGTTCAAAATTCCTTCAAATTGACCCTCCAATTGGACTCAAAACCACTTCCATCCTTCACCAAAGTTGTTCCTTATGATATACACAAAATGAAAAAAATAATTGGGCCAATTGACATGGCTAGCCTAGCCCAAACCCAAGTTTTGGTCATTTGCTCCTACTTGGACCCATGCACTAAATGTGACCTAACCACCCTAAAGCCACCAAATTAACTCCACCACAACCATTAGTTGGAGTTAGTGACCAGTCCAAACTCAATGAAATCACCTAAATCAAGCCAAGAACCAAAGGTCCCCCAAATTAAGGGATCTTATTTCCAAAAATGCACATGCTTAAGATATCTTTGCCAAATCAAAGCACATTTGCATTAAATTGTTGTGATGGATTCCTCCGGGTTCATTAAGCTCCTATCTACCTTCCCCTGGCCGGTCGGCCAGCCTAGTGGCCGGAAAAGCCCAAAACCGAGAGCCACCCCCATGACACCTCACCCAAATAAACCCAGACGCCAACTCATCCAAATCAAACTATGGAGCTCTTCTGCCTTCCACCTAAGCACCACAATGCACTCAAACTTATGCCCTGAGAGCCACCTCATGGTCATTCATATAAAAACTCACCTCCCATAGCCGTGGGAGGTATACTGAAATTTCCTTAGAGAGGCCTCTCTAAACTTCACATAGATCTTCCCTAAGATCCTCTCAGTGCTTCCAACCATTTTACCTCACCCATTCCCATTGCTGGAGCTCAATTTTGAGCTTGAAACCTTGCCAGAAACTAGGACAAAATTGAATATACCTCCACAGTCCATCAAACACAAATTAACTTCACCCACACCTTCACAGCAGTGAAAGAAGTTAATGCCACATCAAATCCCCCTTCCACAGAGCCTCTACTATAGCTCTAGACCAACACCTGAAATCGAGCTTGGTCGAATTCATACTTAGGCCTTACACCAAGACTAGGGACTTAATCCCTGGCCTCCTTGGACTCCAAAAAACATGACGAGCACCTCTGATTGAAGCCTCCCTTCTCAGAGCAAAGGTATAAAACTCCTCCTCCCCCTGAGCTTATTTTGATTCTCCATTTATATAAGCTTGATTTCATGGCACTTTAACCGTATGGATGTGTTCGTCTCACTTAGATGAGTTCATAGGATCAAACCCGAAGTGATTTGGTTGAGTCTAGGCCGAGATCTTATGGTTTTAGCATAGACGGGCATGGGATCATTCTGTCGGGGACGATGAAGGGGAGCCGTTCGATCAAGCGTGTATCAAATGGACGTGGGAGATCAAGCTGGACAACGCTTTGAGACATAAACTGCGGGCCGAGTCAGCAGCTACGTCGACGACGAGATCAAACCAGAGCGCGCCACTTATGCCTTCGGAGCTGCCTAGGATCTAGTGAGCACGCGTGATTTAAATAGATAATAGGGCTTTTCCTATTTATTTAAATACCCTTAACTTAGAAAGTTCATAACTTTGTGTAGAAAAATCACAAAAATAAAATAAAAATACCCACTTGCTCAGTGAATAAAGAAGAACAATGTGAAACAAATTTTAAGTCCATTTGATACATATTTTATTTTTAATTAATTAAACATTGTTTGGGATCATTTGATTCTCCATGCATAATGACACATCACCTTGGCTTGGAATTTTGGCATGTTGTAGCCTCTGTCAGGGGAATTATTTGCTGATTTTTCCAAAGTCAGAGGAGGTTCCTATACAGAGACCCATATTTTTTAAGTTATTTCACATTATTTCTTTAAAATAATCATGGAAATTAGCATATTGATTATAAAATCCAAAGAAAATTTTGGAAGGTCCATCATGACTAGAGAAATCTTTAAAATATCCTTAAATTTTACAAATACTAAATCATTAAGATAATTAAGTTTTGAAAAATTAAATATTTAAATGACTTGATTTTTGATCTCTACTGTGATTTATGATCCAGAGAACTCATCATCAAAATTTCAAAATATTTTGAGTTCATTTGACAACTTAAGTTCATTTTTAATAATAAATATCACTTTTAAGACTTAAATGATTTTTAAAAATCAAATTATAACTCAAAAAATTATAAAACTTAGTTTTTTGAGTTCTCTGTGATCAAGGTTATTTTATAAAAATAAAATGATATTGAAAATAAAAACTTAATTTTTGGCCTATTTTAAATATTTAAATAATTAAAAATTCATAAAAATCACAAAAATAATAAAACTCATGGAAATATTCTAAATTGCTTCCTAATCACTTAGGAACAATTAGAATATTTTTCCTCATTCTCTAAATAAAGATATTTAATTTCAAAGCTTAAAAATAATCTTTAAAGGCTAAAAATGAGTTTTTTTTCACTAAAAATAATTTCAATAAATCAAGAAAAATAAAAAAATATATAAAATTTACTCCTCCAAGTTCTCTAACCTTAGGGAGATTTTTCAAAAATACAAAACCTAATTTTCACCATTTAAAATATTTTATTTTTACTAAATCGCCCAGATATTAAAATAATTCTAATAAATCACAGAGAATTCAAAAAATTATGAAATTTGATGCAAAAGCTTCTCTGTTTTACGTCTACCTCCAGTAAAAATTTCAAGGGATTATAATTTACCTAGGTCAAGTTAGGAATTTTCTTTGAAAAATCCTATTTGAAAATAAATACATAAATTAAATTAAATTTTGAAAAATCACATTTTATACTCTAATGTCTCAGTTGACTTCTAGCGGCAAGGAGCTTGGAGCTAGCATGGTGGGCAGCACAGCCATCTTCAACTGCAAAACCTGTCTTCCCCAGCTAAACGTATCTTTCTTTCTTTGACTTAAACAACAAAGCCATAGGACTTTGAGGTTGCTTACTTATGCAACATAAATCCTCACATCATCTTTAGGCCTATGCATAACCCTACTATATAATATAAGCCCTAAATAGTCTTAGGATTCTGAGGTTGTCATTTGTCACGACCTAAATCCTCACATCTTCCAGGCTATTTGTGTGATCGTTTCACACGAATGTAAGCCCTAACTAATAAAATTGGCAGGATGAAACACCTAAATATTTCTTCTCAAAACTGAAACCAAACATTAGGATAGCTTGAGAAGTCACCGGGGTTCTCTTATGGATCCATGACATCCCCTAGTTCCTCTTCCTTTGGATTCCACAAAAAAAATGTTCTAAATTTGAATCAATCTCCTTTCACACCTCTATGTCTAACTTCGTTGAAAAGTCCTACCCTTTGAAATTCCTTGAAGATAATATTCCTTGATTTTTATCGAGAGTTTCTTAGGTGGCTTTGGTCATTTAAGATGTAATTAACTATAGGGGCTTGCCCTTATAGGAAGCATGTCCGAACCCAGCTTAATATAAACCCATTTAATCTTTTATATTAAATAGGGGAACTTGTCTGCAAATACAAAAGTTTAGCAGACCAAATGGAAGTCATACTTTCCTCAGTTTATTTGATCGAACTTCATCCTTAAGTCTTGTGTTTATTCTTCGGGATAGATACAACATTTGAGGTACAATGCTCTTTCATTTTAAACTATGAAAAATATGGGGTTAGTTTGATTTCATAATTCAACGTCCTTCTGAAGCGGGCGACAGGATTTCTATTTCGGTGACCGACAGCTTCTTACAGGCAACTCCCCACAAACCAACCCAAAATAACGCCGACACTACTGCAGTAATATTTTAATTCAAATATACTATAAGTTTGATTTAGATAAATATCATAGTGAGATTTTTAGAAAAAAAATTCAAGTAATTAAATTAATTCTATAGCCATCAGATTATCTAGTCATTGTGTTTTTAGAGTTCTAGTTTTCTATTTATTTCTAGAATGTCTATAGATTGCAATATTAAATCACTTAGAATATCCAAAAGGTAAGAACTTCATGAGAACTCTATTAGTAAAAAGATCTATTCCATAAATATAAGTTCAGGAATGTATTTAAGTTTTCCCTTTAGGTAGGTCCAGTGAAGCCAATATTTGATTAGGCATATCCTCAAGCTTCTCCTCACTTTCATTTTTCTTTCTTTTTTTTTCTTTTTCATGGATTTTTTTCAGTCATTTCTTTTTCCTTTTTTTTTCAAGTGAGGATTACTATATCTCGATAGCCTTTAATTATTTTGAACTTCACTTTTCTTTCCCTAAATTTGAAACTCAAAGCATTTCTTACCTTATAAATATTTTATAGTTTTCACATCATTGAATCCCAATCTTTTCTTCTCAAATGAATCTCCAGATTCTTAATACTTCAAAACATAGTTTCCTTTACTTTCAATACTTAAGTATAATCTTATTCTCTCATACTAAATATCTTAAGTTACAAAATTAATTTTCATTACAAAAATATTTCTTAAAATCTACCATAATATTTAAAGAGTTACAAACATATAGTTGCCTGAATTAAATTCACTACATAAAATTATATAAATAATTTTTGAAAATATTGAAATAGAGGACATCTAACATTTAATCTTTTTCTTCCCTTCCTCAAACTTAAATTTTTAGTTTTAAAATAAAGGTGGAAAGAAAATACTATAAATGTAAATCATACCTCAGCATTGTAGGCATCTTTATCATTCTGAAATTTCTGCAAGCCTTCTCAAATTTTTAATTCACCTGGTCTGTAATATTAGGATCTTTTTACACACATAAAACATTAGAGGAATTTTTGGGAAATGAAATTTTGAAATAAGTATAAAAACTTAAACAAAAACATACAACATTTCCTAACACAATTACAATGCTAAACAAAAGACAAAAATACTAAAATGAAAATCAATATCACATCGCATTACAATCCATAAAGTGCCGAACAACATCTACAACTTACACATTCACATTTTTACTACCACATTAAACATTTACAACCATAAAATTATCTAAGATTACATAAAATAAAAAATACAAACATAAGTACATCAATTTCATTCTAAATATCAAAACTCCAAGCTATTTTATCATCGCCTTGATCAGCAGGTGGATTAGGTTGATACTGAGTATATCGGGGCATTCAGGAAATGTAACATCAGGCTCTCCTCTGTAGTGTCGGGTCTGAGCGTCATAATAAGCTATCTCAAAATCGTAATACCTCTACAGGTACTCACTATCATAATCATGTCAGCGTTCTAAACCTCCAATCCTTTTGTTTATTAAATCTATGCTCTTCCTCTACAAGGTCAACTCATTCATCAAATCTGTTAAGGCAGGGGAGCTAGAAGGAGGAGGAGGGTCATAACTTGTAGAGGGGACATCTCTACTGGTAGAAGGTTCCTGACTCCTACTTCCAGTTCTCCATTTCTCATGGGATACATAAGTTTCAAATTAGATTTACTAATGGGTTTTGTAGGGTGAACCCATTCTTCCTCTTCAACTTCCACTCCAGAAAGTTGGCAAATTGTATAAATAAGTCCAGGATGTCCTAGACCTCCACTAGTCTCACTTCTTGCCTTAGTCAATAAATTCTTGAAAATAATCTTCCCCACATTTATAATTTTGTTATTCTGAATACAGAAATTTAGAATAGCTCTATCTCTAGTTACCTCACTATGGTGATAAGTCGATAACAGAGTAGAGGAAATGAAATAGTGCCATGCCTTAGAGGTGGCATTCAACATGGAAGCAGAAAAGTTTACCCGTTCTCGTTGCTTTATCTTCCACGTTCCTTTCCCATCCATGAGAAAGTTAATCACATCATTCAGAGAGCCTTCCATCTACTAAACGATTCATAGTGGCAGTTCTAAAAACCTGAGACTTCATAGAAAGTGTTAATGCGGGCGGTGGTAAATTCAATAGGAAATCCACGCACTTGTATGATTCTGTCTTCAGAATAAATCACATTGGCGTAGAACTCCACCACATTTACATCGGCTTTATTGGTGGTGTAACAAAAGTTTTCCCACCTTCGCTTGACAATAACCTATTCAATTTCTCCTCCCAAACTCTTGAAAACTCGATCTTGTACTTTTTTCCTTTATGTATTGAAGTAAATCGAGTTTGAGCCATCACATTAACGGAGCGTGAATCGTTGAACTCAACTCTTCTCTTTTAACGTAAAGCCATTTTTATTCTAATCAAATCAAAGAAAAAATCTAAAAATTACTTCTAGTATGTAAATCATGGCTTCCAATGGTAATTCGAAAGAGTTGAACATTAAGATCCATGAATTTCTTCCAAGATTTTCTTCAAATTTTCAAAATTTTAGGTCTTCCTCAATGTGGAAGAAATAAATGGTGAAGATCAAATATTTTTAACTTGGAGTGAAGCTCTTACCTAAATAAAATCAAATCCGGTGTTAAAAAGCCTTGAAATTGTCTCCCAATCCAAGATTTACCAATCCCTAATTCAAAAATGCTGTTTTCTAGGAGGAAGGGGATGATGAATAGTGGCGGTTGACCGGTCAAAATCATGTTTAAAGAGGTATTTTCGTGATCTTGCCGACGGCGTGGTCGATGGTGCTGTCGGCGCACTCTATTATGTTTTTGAACCTAAGTCTCGGGAAATTGGCGTCGTCGGCGGGCTCTATTGATTCTGTCCAAATTCCGTATTTTTTTGGGATTTTGATCAATTCTAAGCCTAAACGACATCCGTTTAATCTTTATAAACATAATTTTAAATAGTTAAATGATGTACTTAACACATACAAACTTTCACAAAACATAACATCACATTTATATATAAATTCTAAGGGGTACAATAAACTTTGCATAACACACCTAAATTTGGTATTTTCTCAACCTCAATACATTAATTCAGCATCGCAATCCAAACCACAACACTCAAAAAGCTGAAAACAAAACATCCTATGCATAGTCTCAAATATACATAGATCTATAAGCATAGTTCTAAAGCAAAGCAAATAAAAAGTTTAAATCTAAATACATATAAACATAAAAGTAGCATAGTAAATCTACTACTCGTCAGATTCTGTGCTCGTTTCTCCTTTGAAATCACCCATTGATTGCACATGAACGAAGAGGTATAGAAGGGTCGGAAAGGAAATTCTTCATTTGAATCATCATCAATTAATTTCATCGTCCTCATCAGTCGTATCAAGCTATCTTCTAAATGTCCAGAGTGCGCGAAATGTTCTTTCATCCTCCAGTCTAAATGATGAGAGAATTTATAGATATTATTAATTGCATTCATCACATTTTGTACCTCCTTTTTCAATTTCTTGATTCGGCGCAGGGTCACCAGATTTATCTGGAACTAAGGGTTGAACTGATAGTGAATTCTGAGGTGATTGATCAACTATCATGGCCATGTCATTTTCGTCTTCAAATGATGGGAATCTTTCAGTTGGATCCAAAGGTTTCCAAGGTAGCAGTACCTTTTCCCAGTTTTTATAGGATACTTGAGACTGGCTGCAAAGTGAGAAAATTGGGGAAGGGTGTCCAAGCCCATAAGTTGATCCATGAATGATCAGGCTTAAAACTGACTTCACATTTATAGATCCAATATCAATCGGCTGTCCCCTTTGGATGCAGTAATTCAGAATGACACTTTCTTTATAAACTTCACCGACCATCATTGTCAGTAACAGTTTCACAGAAATGAAAAAGTACCTGTGTTTAGAGACGGGATTAAAAAGTGTTGAAGAAAAACTAACATACTCGTACTCTCGCATTTCCCAATCGTCAGTTTTGTCCGTCAAATACTGGTAAATTTCATTCATCTGCTTTCTCGTTGGGATGAAATTGGAATAGTGGCAGACAGGAACATTCTTTATCATATATAACTCTTTGATCCGTGTAGGAGTGGAAGTTATCCATCTACCTCGCACATAAAAAATTCCTTGGTTGATTCCAAGTAAATTTGCATAAAATTCTCTTACCATAGGAACTACCACGGCGGCAGTAGTCTAGAACACCACTTCCCATCATCACCACACTATCATTTCTTCAATATCCTCGTGGGATTATTCAATCCACGATAAACGAATCCTCATCCTTTGATTAATCTTTTCTTCGTCAGCAACTTGTTGAAGATTCGCTGTGTTTCCGCACTAATGAACTTTCGCCAATTGAAAACTCACATTCTGGGATTATTAGGGGAATTGGACGCCATAAGAAAGAAGTTGACAAAGTTTTTCTTCGTTCTTGGGGAGAAAATATGAACTAGAGTTCAAATTTTTAAGTTTAAAAAGACTATTCT
>NEWO01000469.1:342670-362529 GCA_003013225.1 Phalaenopsis aphrodite
CACCGCCACAATATTCAAAATATAAAACAACTCAAATGTTAATCACAAACATCACACAAAACCAAAACTTCAAGAAAATTAAGATCTCTCTATCGGATGATTGGGAATCCCTCAGAAGAGGTAACCTATGGTTGCTAACGAGGCTTCCCACGGTTTAAATGAAATTATGGAACTCATTAAGTTGAAGTTTGGTAAGTTCATTTGGACTAAGTGAATCGAATAGAACATAATGGTGCCGGAACGAGGGAACCGTAGGATCCTAACCGCTGTCACTCTAATCAACTTTAATATGCCCTCATAAAATTTAAAGAACTTCAACCATAGGGCCAACTGATTTGACATTATAACTTGACACACTAGATAACTCAAACTTGTCACGGTGGGCAGCACGATCATCTTCAATAGTAAAACTTGTCTTCCCCAACTAAACCAATCTTCCTTAGACTTAAACAACAAAGCTATAGGACTTCGAGGTTACTTTCTTATGTAACGTAAATCCTCACCTTATCTTTAGTCTTTTGCATAGCCCTGCTATACAATATAAGCCCTAACTCGTCTTAGGATTCTGAGGTTGTTGTTTGTCACGACCTAAATCTTCACATCCTCCAGGCTATTTGTGTGATCATTTCACACGAATATAAGCCCTAACTAATAAAATTGACAGGATGAAACACCCAAATACTTCTCCTCAAAACTGAAGCCAAACATTAGGATAGCATGGGAAGTCACTGAGTTTCTCCTCTGGATCTATGACAGCCCCTAGTTCTTCTTCCTTTGGATTCTACCATAAAATGTTCTAAATTTGAACCAATCGCCTTTCATACCTCCACGTCCGATTTTTTTGAAGAGTCCTACCCTTTGAAATTCCTTGAAGATAATATTTCTTGATTTTTATCGAGAGTCTTCTTAGGTGGCTTTGATCATTTAAGATCTAATTAACTATAGGGGCTGGCCCTTATAGGAAGAATGTCCGAACCCAACTTAATATTAACCATAGTTAATCCCTTATATTAAAAAGGGGAACTTGTCGGCAAATACAAAGGTTTGGCAGACCAAACGAACGTCATACTTTCCTTAGTTTATTTGATCGAGCCTCATCCTGAAGTCTTGTGTTTATCCTTCGGGATAGATATAAGATTTTAGGTACAGTGCTCCTTCATTTTAAACTATGAAAAATAGGGGGTTAGTTTGATTTCATACTTCAACTTCCTTCCGAAGCGGGTGATGGGATTTCAATTCTGGTGACCGACAGCTTCTTACGGGCAACTCCCACAAAACAACCCGAAATAATGCGGACAACTTCTGGCGACTCCGCTGGGGATGTGCTTTTCTCTCCATACAAATCAAGAAATATTATTTGCACACATCGGTAATATGTCGATGTCCCTCCTGGACCCGATTACCCTTCTTCCGTTGACATACTTTACCCATTTCTATCTTGGGAAAGTACAACTAACTCTTCGGACTTCAAGACTAGCTGTTCGACCATCTTTGAACAGAGGGGTTCAGAAGGCCATTAAAGTCTCTTTAAATTTTCATGTTGGGTCGGATCCCCAATAGGTGTGTCGGTGGACTAATCCCACCTGGGCATTCTTTGCCACTAATTGGGTCTCGCACTAGGTCCTAATTTTTCACATCTAAATTTGATTTGCTATTCCACAAATTAAACCAATTCTTGTTGTGTTGCGCACACTTTGAAACTTTCTTATGTTAATTAAATTTTACACCTTTTTAAACAGAGATGTTAGAAAACAACCATAAATTAAGACCCGCCTGGTCTACAGATCAACCTTTATTTTTCAGTTCTTGCACTAATGATTACGAGGTTTTTTTTTGCCATTTAGCTAACCCTAAAACTTTCTGTTTTAAAGCCCACTGCAATGGTCCACCTAACACTGACCTTTTCCTGCAACCTGCTAACGGACCGCAGTGCCCGTAACATCGCTCCCACCATTAAGTTTGAAGATGGATTTGAAGACCTCGAGGTTATCCTCGGGAAAGCCCCATTTATGGTAATGAAGATTGCTACTCCGGAAATGCAAGAACCATATGCAGAATTCAGTTTGAACTGCCTTCAGGACTTCCCTGCCAGTAAGAAGGGTAAAGCTACTGCCATCAAGCCTGCTATCCCTGCTGCTACTAAGGGGAAAGAGGTGATGGTTGTTGAAGATCTGACTGAAGGATTAAATGTCCAACCAACCATATTTGAAATTGGGTCAAGCTCAAGGACTGTACCACTGAGCCGAACTCAAAGGAGGAACCGCAATAGAAGAATTCGGAGGACCGTCAAAGCCCAGCCTCCTGAGAACACACCCGTTGAGAAGGATCCTCGTCAAATTGAAGAGGTACTACCAGAAATTTATCCACTACTACGAGGGAGTAGATTCCTTCCTCTGATGGATACTGATGGATATGAGAGTATACGAAAGATTGTTGCCGCATTACCATCACTCCGTGGACATAGTGAGGAGGGAAAGAAATTCATTCCCATCACCCGAGTTAGTGCATTTTTCAGAAGACTTGCTACTAAAGAAGGATGTTCTGTTAGTGAATTACTTAAGCGAGTGGGACATACAATTTCCCCTCATATGAAAAAGGAAATTTTGAAGGATGTTAAGTCCGTTAGAAAGTCTCGCAAGTCAACCAAAAAGTCACCTACCCGTATTCCCGTCTGGTTCCGTTTGGGAAACCAAGTTGATACTACTATAATCACCACCGATCATACCACCACCAGGACCACAGGCTGCCGACCGATTAAGTCAAGACTAGATCTGAGAAGCTTACCCGTAATTCCTGCAATCATGGAGAGAAGGACAAGACAGTTACCTGACACTGTAGCCGGTCCACACCACGGGGAACATACCTTCCCTCGACATACCGATGTCTCTAGTAATACATCCCGTCCTAAGACATCATCATCAAAGAAGAAGAAGGTATGGGTACCCAAGGTCGCTACACCGATACAGTTCAGTGAGCCTAAAAGACAGGAAGTAAAACCAGTGCCTGAAATATCTAACATCATCGCGACAATAACCAGCGAGATGGAGGAATAAGTAGAAGATATTCTGCAAGGTCCTCCAGATCTTAAAGTAATAAATTAATCGATAATTGAGGAAAAGGTTGAGAAACTGAGGATTGTTATTTCCGAGTTAGCTCGAGAGCACGAAGTTTCTGTCAATAGCGACAACAAGGATTTTGATTACAGTGATTACTTGGAGGAGGATTTCATGGATGTCAATGTAATTAAAACCAGAGCTACCACATCAGCGTGCGAGGCTCAACCTCTCACCGAAGAGAATGTCGTAGATGAATTGCGTAGGGTTATACTCCTAAGTGATGTGCAAGTCAATCTACTAGAGAAAATAATAGAAGAGATGACAGCAGCTATGACCGCCATGGCCACCATTCAGTGGCAATCACAAGCACCAAGATTGGCTTCTCCATAGATTAATCAGCCTGAAATCATACACATCACAGATAAAAGAAGAGAGGTTACTTCAGCAGAAAATGATGAACAATCAAAGAAAGATTCTCCGTCAGATGCCATGTCAGAAAAGGAATTCAAGCAAATGGTTGAACAAGTGCGGGATGCCTTAGCCCAATCCAAGGGCGGTGCATCAATTTTAAAGGGTAGACCTTACCCGGAGGAGTTTCATGTCGTGCCTTTCCCTAACCAAACTTCAAGATATTTGATGGGACTAGAAATCCCAGGTAGCATATAGCACATTTCTGAGCCAGTTGTGGCAACACGAGGAATAACGAAGCTCTACTCTGCCAGCAGTTCATCAGCAGATTGTCAGGGATTGCTTCCGACTTGTACTTTGACTTGCCCAACGGGTTAGTTAAAACATTTTCTGAGTTGAAATAGTTATTTGTGAAAAGATTTGTCGAGGCACAACATCATGTATCTGTTGGAGAGCTCATGATGGAGAAGCAGAAGCCCAGTGACACCTTGGCAGACTATATTTTCTGGTGGAGAAACCTCAGCTATAGGAACATCAAGCGATTAAGATTCTACTCAAAAGCATTCATGGTCCAGTAGCTTTCATGCTTAAGGGACTCACCATCAAATCCTTCGAGAAGCTACTTAATAAAGCCACTAGTCTTCAAGAGGAAATGAAACATATGGAGCCACATGAAAAGGCTAAAGTAACTGGAGTGTTCGAAAAGAAATCAGGAGCGCGTCTGTCAATAAAAGAAAGCATTTGATAAAGATTTATGCAGAAGAGCATCGCTAGTCTTTATCATAGTACTCTCAGAAACAGAGCAGTCAATCCAACCAATGGCCGTCTCAGGAGGTATCAGCTCGAACAGCGGGTAAAAGAATATCCCTGTTAAAGCGACAGAAAGTTATGTATTCATTTAAAGATGAAGCCGTACCTAATATATTTAAAAGCTTGATGAAGAAACCAGAATTGAAACTACCTGATCCTAAGAAACCCAAAGAGCTGGATAAGAAAAATGAACCAAATTACTGCCCATACCACTGGTTGCTTGGACACACTATAGACAAGTGTTTCATCTTTAAAGACTGGCTCGAGAAGAACCTCAAGGAAGAGAATATAACAATCCTGAAGGATTATCTCCCACTTCCTTCATTTGAAGGCTAACACTTGCTTTAGTTTTTACACACTAAGATCAAATTTAGGATTTTAGTCTGTCACCACAAAGATTCTTCAATTCTCATTCCATGAACAAATTTCTCCTTGACGAAATGAAATGTGATCCTTACTCTGTTGTAGAGCTCATACTTCATTTCCTTGAACAAATGTTCACAACACATTTTAAAAATTCAATTGGCCATATTGAAAATTAAATTAAGTTCAGAGTTGAAAAATCATCATAATTTATTTTATATTTTAATATTGGCTCATCCATGTTATCTCTTCATTTCACTATATCTCAGAGTAGGGAGAAAGATAAAGGAAACTACTTAGACTTCATGAGAAAGATACAAAAAATCACAAATTTCATATATAAAATAAAGTTTGTACAACACAAATAAATAAACAACACTTATCTAAAACTCTTTCTCAAAGCAAATCCCTTCTGGCCTTTCTTAGGAAATGTAGGAAGAAGATATCTCTCACTTTTCCCCTTATCCAACACTCATAGAGAAAGATTCACACTCAATATCACCACAAAAACTATAAACTCTTAAAGAAAACTCACTAATTGACTCCAAAATGATGATGGAAAAGTGTATGGCATGTAGGAAGATGAATTGAAATGAGGAATGACTAATAAGGAGCACTTGTTTTGATGAATTTCGGCCCATATAGAGCCTCAAGTTGGTTATCCAATAGGTGCCTCCAAAATCTCTTCCAAAGGCGTCCAAATACATTGAATCTTTTAGAATTGGTGGCTAAACCAACATTGGCACCGTCGGTGCCATTTTGGGGCCCTTGGCACTGAACAATTTTCAACTTCTTCATTTTTGCTCCAAATTTCATCCTTTTTTGCTTCTTTTTGCTTTAAGCCCTAACATTTAACAACCTGCAAGAAAACATAAAAATATCTTCCATTAAAGTGCAGTATCACCAAAAATGAGTATAAAATATGGGTCTAAAAATGCATATATTTTTGGTGTATCATTATACTAGGAAAATTAGGAATTAGTCTGATTTTTATGACGTTGGATCAGGGTATGTTGATGTTATCCAATCACCTGATTGAGCCATGTACAAATAACGAAGCAAAATATGAAGCACTGATCACCGGGTTGGATTTGTCAATCTCAATGGAAATAACATACATTTCTATCTATGGCGATTCACAAAATACCATCCAACAAGTTGTCAGATAGTATATAATTTTAAAGCTAGTTCTAATAGAATACCATCGGTACGCGTTGACGTTACTGGAACAAATCCCTAATGTGACTCTATACCAAATTCCTCGAGAAGATAAGGCCCATGTCAACGATGTACCAAAACTTGTTAAGGAGTTGGCGTGTCCATTGGAGGATTCCAACGAAATTAGATTACAAGGATGTCAGGATGTATCTCAGATCAATGTCAAAGATCTGTACAAGTTCAAAAAAGAAGAGTGAATGATGATTGCAGCTGCTAACATTAATGAAGATTGGCGCAAGCCATTGATAGAATATTTGTAAAAAGGAAATCTGCCAGAGGACAAGTCTGAGGCATATCAAATAATAAGAAGAGCTATGTCATATGCTCTAGTGGGTGATGTTCTCTACAAAAGATCATTCGATCAGATGTGGCTGAGATGTCTGAGCAGAGCTGAAGCACATAATATCATTAAAGAAGTACACGCTGGAGTGTGTGGAGCTCACTAATCAGAGACAAAGATGAAAATGAAGATTAAATGACACGAATATTTTTTCCAGCAAAGATATTTGATTGTATGTATACAACTAGAAGGTGAACATTTGTCAAGTGCATAGAGTGGTCTTACACCAACCTTTGAATGTGCTACACCCAACTGTCACCTCGTGGCCATTCGAGTGTTGGGGCACATACATAATTTGTCCAAAAGACCCATCGTCCTCTAAGGGACACAAGTTTACTTTTGCCATTATGGATTACTTCTCCAAGTGAGCTGAAGTAGTGTCGTTATGAGAGGTTGCGTCACAACACGTTCTATAATTCTTTAAAAGTCAAATTATTTACCATTATGGTGTACCACATATAGTAATTTTAGATAAGGAAATAGCCATAAAGATCATTAAGATCAACAATATCATCAAATGACATAGGATAGACTGGAGATACTTTATAATCTACTATGTCATGGAAAATGGCCTGGTTGAGGCCTTTAATAAAACGCTCATGCAAATCTTAAAGAAAATGTTAGAAAGAATAAAAGAGGATGGCATGATAAATTTTTAGAAGCTTGTGGGCCTATCGGACAACGTTCAGAACTCCAACTCAATGTACATCGTATGCACTTGTATACGGGTCTGAGGCTATACTGCTGCTAGAATTCTAGACACTGTCTCTCAGAGTCGTCGTCGCCAGTCAAATTACAATAGAAGAATGTGCAAAGCTTAGACTTGAAGACTTTGACAGTCTCGAGGGAA
Source organism: Phalaenopsis aphrodite (assembly GCA_003013225.1). NCBI lineage: Eukaryota > Viridiplantae > Streptophyta > Magnoliopsida > Asparagales > Orchidaceae > Phalaenopsis > Phalaenopsis aphrodite. The sequence continues at coordinate 349,716 of NEWO01000469.1, forward strand.
AATTATTAGAAGCACAATAGAATTTAGAACTCTACCAAGCAAGGATGGTGCAGGCTCATGACAAATTGGCTTGTCCGATGACGCTCAAAATTTGTGGGCCTGTTCTTGTTCTCAAAAGACATATTCTTTCACAATGCAAGATAGGTGGAAAACTTGAGCCAACTTGGGAGGGACCATTTATTATAGAGAAGGTATTTTCACGAGGATCTTACCAGCTGGTAGATTTTCCAGGTGAAAGACCTATGTTAATGACCGATATTTGAAGATATACTACACGACATGACATTTCTTAAAATGAATTTTTTAAAAACGTTGCTTGTTCTTATTTATTTGGCCAGCGTCTGTAATTAGGTCCAAAGTTTTGTAATAAAATTATCCTCAATAAAATGAAAATTTTTGAATTTGTCTAACTTTATTTTCATAATTCGTGAAATTTCAGTAAATTAAGTTAAATAAATAAATAAATAATTACACTTGTTTAAATTTAAAACTTAATTAATAATTAATTTGTTCTTGTACTTAGTCATTTCAAATTTCAACGCACTGATGTTTTTCTATCTTTTGTAGAAAGATGTCGGGCAGAAGCTGATTTACACTTTTAAAGACGGCTTGAATCTCACACTGAATGGGGAAAGGGTGGCCCAAGGTGGCATTGTATACTTTAACTTAGACTTTGGACAAGCTAACATGGACTATGAGGGTCCCATGATGAACATAGTCAGTTGTTGGGATGAAGAAGGATTTCCATCATGTATAAGGATAGGTACTAAAAAAGACACCTTACTGAATAGGAAGAAAGCAACGACAGAACAATATCCAATGGAAGGGACCAATCGTCTACAGTCCCTCGTAACTATACCGATAGGGAATTTAATCAGTGCTGATGAAGAAATAGTGTCAGATGCACCACTCAGAAGAACACAACACAAAAATGCCAACAGCCTCAAGCATAGAGTACATCAGGAGAAAAGACATATACAAGAAGTAGAAGCAACACTTACCTCGATTCCTGAGTGGAAAATTTATGACCCATGCATGAAGGAAACTTCTACTAGTCTGCATGTCAAGGAAGATGAGTCATAGTTTGCTGCAGAATAGACAATGATAGAAATTTCAGCTGAGCTTTGCATGGGCTACCGGATGTGCGACGTTGAAATTCTCATACAAGCATCGACAACAAGAGCATTCATGGAGTGCCTGAGATGCAGTGTTGAAATTTCCATACTTTGGTTCCAAATTATAATAAACAAAGAACAATATAACAAAAGTTTGATAATAAAATTTAAATAAAGTTTTTAAAAAAGAAATCAACTAACAAAAATTTATTTTTAAAAAAGTACATTAATAATTAAATGTGATAAAGATAACAAGAAACTGATAAATTTGATAAATTTGTTTCTTTTGAGTTTGAGGTTTCTCACTCTCCATTTTCACAGCATGGATGTCCTTATCTCCACCAATCTGTCACAACCTTCATGGAGTTTCACACTCTTAACAAAATCCCACAAAATTTTCCTCACCACTGTCAATCTTCACAATCCTTAAATCTATGAGCTCAACACCATAAACTTTTCACACTATTCTCACAATGTCCTTGGATCAGTGCCCACATTTTGATTCCCACTTCACCAAGATAGGTACATGATCCTAACTTACTATTTATATGCATAATATAACAATGTCTTTGATGATATTTTTCACTTATGTTTCCTTACTTTGAATTAACTTTCTAATTTAATATATATCGGGATACTACGTAAGTATATGAATCGTTATCAAGTAATATAAGACTTTTTGATTAAGCTCCAAATATTAAACCCTCAGGAAAGTTTACATAATGTACTATTAGTCAACAAACTTTTTATTTAAAAAAATAATTACTTAAACTATATATATTTTCACAGTAGGTGAAATTCAAATCATTTATGGTATTTTTGATATTTTGACAAAACAATAAAACTTCTAAAGAGAAGTTAAGCTTATGTAAAAGAAAAGTACTTGACATAAAAATATCTTTCTCCTTATCATGAATAAGAAATAAGTATAGGATTTCTGTTGTGGAAGTATGCAAAATGTGTAGGGCCAAATAGGAACAATATTATTCTCTACCCTTACTAGAGATGCTATAATGAACATTGGCTACTTTGAAGTTTAATTAGTTCTGAAGACAGGCTGGGCAGGGAAGATACCAGCTTTCACTCTAGAGTTCCCTCGATTTCCTCCACCGCGAGGCTAACATTTCGTATCAGAACCTAAAACAATAAATTAAGTTGGGGGCTTTAACCTGTCACTTTAAAGTCCTCTAACTCTAGACCTTTCAAAGATTATTTCCCTATTTATTTGAACTCAATCATATGAATTACATTCTCATTCATACAGCCTCATATGATTCTTCCTAATTGTTGACTGAGACAATACTAGCTCGGTTCTAACATGTTCTCACAACAAATTTTAACATCTAAATGGGCCAGATCAAGAAGTAAATGAAGTGTATGGAATTAAATCATCACAACTTCTTCCAATATTAAAGATTAATACTCTCCAAAATTTCCACACAACACCTTAATTACTTATCATTTTAAAGAGAAAGATTTAGAAAAATACTCAGAATCCATGGAGAAAACAAAATCACCCTTTAGTTTAAAAATAAAAATCATTGCCAAACCAACAAGAAACCTCGATTAAAACCAGAAGTAATTTAAAAATGAAGATAAAAACATATCTTAAATCCTCCACCAAACTCTTGATGCTCCTTTGAATCTCTTCTCTTTTTCAACACATTTTTCTATCACAATAATACTAAAAACAAAAAGGATAAAGTAAATTTCTAGTGCCTCAAAATCTCTCCAAATGTTACTCTCAAAACTCCCCCTTTGTAGCACATTTTAGGATTCTTCAAAAAGTCCCAACTTTCTTCTTTTATGAATCTCCAAGCGGTACCTTCGTAACTCTTCAAAATGTATTTTAATTCGATGTATTCTCCAAAGCATGCCTTCTTTCACAAGTCTTTTAATCATACTTTCATTTTTAGTGGTCATAATCACTCTCTATAGCCAATAGGTGTCTCAAATGTCTCTTTAAAATTTGGCAAAAAGAATTAAACCATCAAATAACCGCCTCTGGTGGTTATGCGGGGCCTTCTCTGTTTCACTGGCTCTTAAGTGTCAGATCTGGACCTTAGGCACCAAACTCTTTTGCACTATTTTCACTTTTTTTGCTTCAAACTTGATCCTTTTGCAATCCTTTTAACATTTTTCATCTTTTCACTTCTACCTGAAATTAAAACACACGAATACCTTCCATTAAAGTGTAATATCTAAAAAATAGGTATAAAAATATTTCTAAAAATACTATATATTTTAGTCGTATTAGTATAAGGCCACTTTAAATGGAGTATGAAATCTGATTCTCTACCTAATTCTCTCAAGATAGGCTTAAGGCAACCTTAAATGGAGTATAACATCCTAATTTCATCTCTTGAGATCGGTTTAAGACCACTTTAAATGGAGTATGACATCTGATTCTCTATCAAATTCTCCAAGGCACATATAAGGCCACTTTAAATAGAGTATGGAATTCTATTCTCATCCTTTTAAATCGGTATAAGATCACCTTAAATGGAGTATGGAATCTGATTATCTTCAGTTTAAGACCACCTTAAATGGGGTATGACATTCTGATTCTCTAACCAATTCTCCAAGATAGGTTTAGGGCCACCTTTAATGGAGTATGGCTTCCTATTCTCATCTCTTGAGATCAATTTGAGACAACCTTAAATGGAGTATGGAATCAAATTCTCTACCCAATTCCTTGAGATCAGTGTGAGGCCCCCTTAAATTAAATAACACTTCTAATTGTCATTACAAAATTGATACCCAAATTTCAATCTCCATTCAGGGGTAAGTTCCTTAGTCCTGATTCCCAATCTCTTAAACTATTGAAATTTGAAATAAAGGTTGAAGTTTTCTAACATCAAATTGAAATCAAACCATCTCCGTGACCGTCAATGTTTCTGATGGTTGTTTCTAGAATTTCCTTCCTTTTTTCCCCATTGGGAGTCCTTATTTAATCCCCAACGGAAACCTTCTACTCTTTTCTATTTTGTTCTTAGTGTGATGACTCAAGTGGTTGTGTTGGTTTTTTTGATCTCTTCGGTAAATGCCAATATGTGTGGTGTGCTTGCCCGACACACCTCACTTATTATGGGTCCATTTGTTGACCTCACTTTTGGTTGAGGTTTAGTTTTTCTTTTTTAGTAGCCTTGGGTCTAGCCATACAATTTTTTTTCCGTTGACTATTCCTAAAGAACTAGAAAAGAAACCCTCATCATTAGAAATTCTAAACTCTTCTTTGCTCAACTTGAAGTTTAACATATTGATCCTAACCTCTAGTAGTTACTAGGTGGACTTAATATGGAGGACCTCAAGGGGAGCCCCCATAAGATTACTTAGCCTTAGGATTAACCATCTGGTGGTGTGGTCTTGGTTGGTCTCACACACATTTGCACATTACACTTTCACTCATAACCTTGAATCCAAACTTGCTTAACTTTGATCCCTTAACTTTTTGGGAGATTGATGTAGATGGTCCCCTAGACCCACTAGCCCTAGGCTAGGGTTTATCTAGGACCAATAGAAGGACGACTCAAAGTAGGTAATTCTATTGGTCCATGGCTCAAGTAGAGTGGTTGACTCCCCAATTTTACCAAAATACCCAACTTACTTTTACTCCAAATTTACCCAAATTACCAAATTACCCTTGAAACCCCAAAATTTATCAAAATCCTCAAAATTAGCTAAAATACCCAAATTTTTCTAGAAATAATCTCAAAATATTTGAAACCACCCAAATAGTCCAAAACACCACAAAATTTTCAAAATTACCAAAATATCCCCTCATTTTGTCAAAATTATCAAAATACCCTTGGTGAACCAAATTGTCCCAAACCTTAAAAATCATTTCAAATGTCCGCAAAATCAATTTTGACCACTCCATTAAGCTAAATTTGACCAATTTGACCTATTTTGACTAAAAGCCCCAAATTGCCTTTAAAGGCCCAATTACCCCAATTCACCCCCAATGTCCACTAATTTGATCTCAATCTTCCCCATTTTCAATTCTAAACTCAAATTCATCATGTCTAAGTGTGATTGAAACCATATCTAAGCCCAATTGACCCACATTTGAATGCAATTTTAACCCAAATCAAAAAGCCCCAATTTGATCTAAAATCAAAATCTCACTCAATTGAACCCCCAAATATATCCAATTGCCCCAATTTTGCATCATAAACTCTTTAAAACAGTTCCCCATTTCAAATTTAACCATCAATTGGCCTTGTTCAACCCTCAATTTCACTCAAAAAATCAACTTGGACAAAACCCCCAATTTTGCCCCAAATATGCCATGTCCCTAAATTCTACCAAATTGAACTCCATAACCCCAAAATTTCTACATAATTGATATCCCAAACTCTTAATGAAAATTATTATGACCAATTTTAACCATTAATTGGGTCCTAGCAAAAATCTATCCCAACTCAAACCAACACCCCCAAAATTGTTTATGAGCCAAAATCTTTCAAATTGAACCTCCAAATCATATCAAAATCACTCCAAATATTTTCTAAGCTCCTTGTGAAAATCATCTACACTATTATAATCAAATAATTGATTCCAATGTCATGATTTGCCCAGCCTAAACCCAACTTCAAGACAAAGTGCCCAAAATTAAACCCTTCTACCAGAGTTGACCAAATCAAGCTAAATTGATCAAGCCAAAGCCAGTGTAGCCGCCATTTGGACTCTAGTGACCAGACTAGACCCACCTAGCCCACCTTATTTGAGCTATGACCCAATGGTCCCTTAATTTAAGGGATCTCATTTGATTTTTTTCCTAAACCAAAATATCCTTGCCATCATGCCATAACATTAGGAGTTAATCATTATTAACCTTCCCACTAGCTCACCTAGCTACCTGAGCACCTCCTCTACCCTGGCCAACCACCCTAGTCACCAAAGGAGCTAAAACTGAGAGCAAAATCAACCCAATTCAAACCCAAACTCACCCTTCCATGCTGGCCAGTTTCAATTGGCTTTGGTACTTTTCAACCCTCTAAATAAGCAACTATTTACACCATGATTGAAAAATATAAAATTAAAACGACCCCATATTTTTATAGTTCAAATGAAAGAGCTCTTTACCCCAAAAAAACCTTGTATCTATCCCTAAAGATAAACACAAGACTTGAGGATGAGGCTCGATCAAATAAACTAAAGAATATATGACATCTTTCTGGTCCGCAAAACCTTTATATTTACCGATAAGTTCCCCTATTTGACATAAAGAATTAAATAGGGTTTATGTTAAGCTGGGTTTGAAGATGCTTCCCATAAGGGCAAGCCACTATAGTTAATTACATCTTAAATGACCAAAGTTACCTAATAAGACTCTAAATAAAAATCAAGAAGTATTATATTCAAGGAGTTTCAAATTTGGACATAGAGTTTTGAAAGGGGAATAACTCAAATTTGAAACATTTTGTTGTAGAGTCCAAAAGAGGAAGAACTAGGGGATGTCATGGATCCAGAGGAGAACCTCAGTGACTTCTTAAGCTATCCTAATGTTTGGCTTCAGTTTTTAGGTGAACTATTTAAGTGTTTCATCCTACCAATTTTTATTTGTTAGGGCTTACATTCATGTGACACAATCACACAAATAGCCTGGAAGATGTGAGGATTTAGGTAGTGATGGACGACAACCTAAGAATCCTAAGACGAGTTAGGGCTTATTTTATATAGCAGGGCTATACAACTGCCTAAAGATAAGGTAAGGATTTACGTTGCATAAGCAAGCAACCTTAAAGTCCTATGGCTTTGTTGTTTATGTCCAAGGAAGGAAGATTGGTTTAGCTGGGTTAGATAAGTTTTGCTGTTGAAGATGGTCGTGATGCCCACTGTGCTAGCTCTAAGCTTCTTCCCATGACGAGGTTGAGTTTTCAAGTGTGTCAAGTTATGATGTCAAATCATGTGGCCCTATGGTTGAAGTCCTTTAAATTTTATGGAGGCATGTTAAAGTTGATTAGAGTGACACCGATTAGGATTTTACGGTTCCGACGTTACGGCACTACTATTTTCTATTGGATTCACTTAGTCCAAAAGAACTTACTAAACTCAACTTAATGAGTTCCATAATTTTATTTAGACCGTGGGAAACCTCGTTAGCAATCATAGGTTATCTCCTCCGAGGGATTCCCGATCATCCTATGGAGACATCTTAATTTATTTGAAGTTGTAGATTTGTGTGATGTTTGTGATTAACTTTTGAGTTGTTTTATATTTTGAATGTTGTGGAGATGAATTTTATCTTAGTTGATTTTACTTTTAGTTTAGGTTTTGGTTTTGGTTTTCATGCAGAGTGATATCGTTGTTTAGCATGCAATTTTGTAGGTATAAAAACACAGTATGAAAGTACAAGAAAGACAACGCTGAAAATTGTAAAAGCGTACATGTCGCGTCTTCTCGTTCCACCTCCAGAAACTCAAAAGGCATGTTAAGGCAGTTTATATGAGACAGGAAAGTAAAATTTTGACGACTCACCTAAACCTAGGTCATATCTTGGTGGGTCCTTAGGATTTTAATTAAGGATGACTTTGTCAAGGAAAACATATTAAGTTTAGCAGATCTTCAAGATATCCAACATGTCTAGAGAAAGAAGCAGGCATGTGCTACACTCTCGCTACCTGGTGGAAATCCTGAGTTCTTTTAAACTTATTATGTTGCTTAATAAGTCATCTAGTAAATACCCTTAATGCTCAGTGAGCACTGAGTCTCAATTATCCCTAAGAATAGTGTAATTATCACTTGTGATTCCATTTAAGAATTATATGGTGAAGACCCTTTAAGAGGTAAGTTAGTGTTGTTGGAACACTTAGCCAATTTTAAAACCTAATTGGGCTTGTAGTTTTTGAAAGATGTTTTAGTTTTAAATGATATTTACTTTTCTAATCCTTATTTAAATGAAACTTTATTTAACCTAAGTCACTACTAAGCCCTTAAGACCTAGGCGAGTGTCTTTGTTAGTTTGGAAAAGGTTAGGTTTTAGGTGGTCATGATTTGAATTTATCTAAAAATTAAAATAGGGTAGTAAATTTATTAATTATTGACTTCAAAAGTCATACCCCTAAGCACTAAGTTCATTTTATTTTAATAAACTTCCAAATTTTACTAATTTAGAATTCTATTAACTTATCTTTTTAATTAAGAAAGTGAGGTTCGTTTTTACCAATTAACCCCTTATGTTTCGAACATCCAGATTAAGATCAGAGGTTACCCATTTCCCTCTTTAAATTAAGCCCAAGTGTTAATTAAGGCTAAATTTTCAAAATTACATATTTGCCCTTAAGGCTCCAACACTTCATAATTTGTCAAAGTCAACTCAAATGACTTTGCAAATTTCATCCTACCTCTTCATGGGCCAATTAAGATACGAGAGGAGAAAATGTGAATTTTTAAAATTTAATTTATTTTATATAATTATTTTCAAGCAACAATAGGATTTTTCAAAGAAAATTCTTACCTTGACCAAAGTAATTCCTAGTTCCTTGAAATTTTTATTTGAGGTAGGGTTAGACTAGAGAATCCTTTGGACCAAATTTCTTGATTTTTTGAATTTTATCTGAATTTTAAGAATTATTGTAATTTTTGAGGGATTTATTAAATATAAAATATTTTAAATGGGAAAAATTAAGTTTTGTACTTTTAAAAAGTCCTCCTGAGGTTAAAGAACTCAAAAGAGAAGATTTTATATTTTTCTAAATTTTATTTGATTTATTGGAATTATTTTTAGTGAAAACTCATTTTTAGCCTTTTAAAATTATTTTTAAGCTTTGAAATTCAGTTTCTTTATTTAGAAAATCAGGAAAAAAGTTTTAGTTGTTCCTAAGTTCTTAGGAAGAAATTTAGAACATTTTCATGAGTTTTACTATTTTTGTGATTTTTATGAATTTTTAATTATTTTAAATATTTAAAATAGGCTAAAAATCAAGTTTTTATTTTAAATACCGTTTTATTTTTTGAAAATACCCCTGATCACAGAGAACACAAAAAATTACTTTTTATAAATTTTTTAGTTATATTTTGATTTTTAAAAAATCAGTTATACGTTAAAAAAGATATTTAACTTGAAAAATCAATTAAGACCATCAAATGGACTCAAAATGCTTTGAACTTTTTATGACTAGTTCTATGGATCTAAGAAAATAGTAAAGATAAAAAATCAAGTCATTTTGTTTTTTGTATTTTCAAAAATTAATTATTTTAGTGATTTAGTGTTTGTGAAAATTAGGTGCATTTTAAATGACTTGACTAATGAAAAATTTTCCTAAAGGTTCCATAGTTATCATAAACCTTTCAAAATTTTCTTGGAATTTTCTAATCAACATGATAATTTCCATGATTATTTTAAGGAAATAATGTGCAAAAACTTTAAAAATATAGATCTCTGTCTAGAGACTTCCTATAACTTTATAAAAATCAGAGGATGTCCCTTGATAGAAGATATATCATGTTAAAATTTTAAGCCATGGTGAAGTGCCAATATACATGGAGAATCAAGAGATTCAAATCAATATTTAATTAATTAAAAATAAAATATGCATCACATGAACTTAAAATCTTTTTCACATTGTTCTCCTCTATTCACTAAGCAAAAGGGTATTTTTATTTTATTTTTGTGATTTTTCTACAACAAGATATGAATTTTTGAATTTAAGCATATTTAAATAAACAGGAAAAATCCCTAATTATCTATTTGAACAACGCGACGCCTTATAGATCCTAGGCAGCTCCGAACTCCACGCGATGCGCTCCCATTCGATGCAGCCATTCACCTCAGCGCTGATTGGGCCCACGGTTTATGTTCTGAAGCGCTGTCCAGCTTGATCCTCTCTATCCATCTGATACACGTGCAATCGGACGGCTCCCCATCATCGTCTCTGATAGAGTGATCCTGTGACCATCCACACTAAAACCCTAAGATCTCAGTCTAAAATCAACCAAATCACTTCGGGTTTGATCATATCAACTCTTTTAAGTGAGAAGAACATATCCATACGGTAATCATGCAATTAAATTAAGCTTAATCAAATGGAGAGTCAAAATAGGCTCAGAAGAAGAAGAAGTTTTATACTTTTGCTATGAGAAGTGAAGCTTCAACCAGACGGTCTTGGCACATTCGTTGGGGTCCAAGGAGGCTAGGGATTAAGCCTCTTGCTATGGTGTAAGGCTTAGGTATGAATTAGACCAAGCTGGATTTCAGGTGTTGGTCTAGAGCTATGGTGGAGGCTATTTCATGGGGCTTTGTCTTCTCTTACTGTTGTGAAAGTGTGGGTACAAGCAATTGAAGTTTTGTAGAGTTTTCAGAGATGTCATATTTCTGCCCTAATTTTCAAGCACAAAATTATTGTTACACAGGGGGAATCAAGGCAGTAGAGTGATTGGAATATGCTGTGGAGGTCTCAAGGAAGCTTTGTGAGTGATTTGGGAAGCTCTCTTTGAGAAAAGTTTAGCAAACCTCCCATGGCAGTGGATGTGATTTTTTATAAAAATGGCCATGGGGTGGCTCTCAGGGCACAAGTTTGGGTGCATTGTGGTGCTTATATGGAGGGCAGAGGAGCTTTACAGTTTCATTTGGATGAGCTAGCCTCTAGTTTTGATTTGGGTGAAGCTCCATGGGGGTGGCTCTTGGTTTGGCCATTTTCCGGCGACTAGGCTGACCTGCCTGCTAGGGGGAGGTAGCTAGGAGCTCAGGGAGCCCTGGGGAATATTTCATAGCAATTTAATGGATTGAGGATTAATTTTGGCAAAAAAAATCCTAAGCTTAATAAAAAATGGAATTAAGTCCCTTAATTTAAGCAACCTTTGGTCCAAGGCTTAGTTTAGGTGGTTAGATGGGTTTTGGCTCAGTCTTAGGGTCTAACCAACGGCTGAGGTGGAGTTAATTTGGTGACTTTGGGGTAGTTAGGTCATCTTTAATGCATAGGTTCAATTTGGGTTTAAGTGATCAAAGTTTTGGTTTGGGCTAGGTTAGCCATGTCAAATGACCCATTTAATTGATCAACATTGTGTAACTAATTGTTATGAAGATTTTTGTTGAAGGGTTGAAGTGATTTTGAGTTCACTTGGTAGGTCAATTTGAGGGATTTTTGAATTTTTTTCCAATTTGAGAATGTTGGGCTAGACATTGGGTCTAGCTTGGGCTAGCCTTGGGCTAAGTCCAAATTAAATGGTCCACCTGATCAAGGGAGGTGTTGTGAAGATTTTTCATGAAGAGATGGAGTTGAAATTTTGTGGTTAAGGCCCTCAATTTGGTGAAATTTTAAGACATCGTCAATTTGGGCAAATTTTGGGCTATTGGATTTAGGTTGAAATCAAATGAAATTAAGGTCCTACCAAGGTTAATTGAAGGTCAAATTTGATGTGTAGGAATATTATGAAGATTTTTTAACACAAATTCTGGCCAATTGAGTGGGCTATGGGTTCAATTTGGTGGAACCAAGTCGTGGGCCAAAATTGGGTTTTTGATATAAATCAAAATTAGGTTCAAATCATGGAACAAACGGGCTTGGATTTGGTTTTCATTGGTCATACCAAGGGTGAATTTGTGTTTAGAGTTGAAATTGGGGTAACTTGAGACCAATTGGATAGACATTTGGAGTGATTTTGGGAAAATATGGGCTTTTAAAGGACAATTTGGTCAGATATCTTCCAACTGTATCAAGTGACCAAAGCCTAAAAGTTATGGGTTTAGGGTAATGAGTGATTGTGAGTGTAAGTGATTGCAAGAGAGTGCCTTAGCCTAGACTAACACAGAGGGTCAACCTTAAGGTCCAACAGTCCTAGGGGTGACTCATCTTGAGTTCCCCCACAATGACCCCACCTACTAAGTGCTAGAGGTTAAGACCAATATGTGGAACTTCAAGTTGAGTAAAGAGGAGTGTAGAATTTCTAATGGTGAGGGTTCTATGTCTAGTTTTCTAAGAATAGTCAATAAGAAAGTCCTATAGCTAGAACTTAGGCTACTAAAGAGAAAAACTGAACCTCAAACAAAAGTGAGGTCAACAAATTCACCCCCAATAGGTGTGGTGTATTGGGTAAGCACACCCCACGTATTGGAGTTGACTGATGACATCAACAGAAACCAATACAAACTCTTATGTCAACAAACCCGGAAGTATGTGTAGAGTTGTGTGTGTGTGTGTGTTTATTTTATTTCCGCCGGGGATACTGATAGGTGCATATTTGATCAAGTCAAGAATTAGGGACTCTCGCTAGGGATTGGATAGTGGATTTTAAGTTATGAAATTTAAGAGATTTATAGAGGATGGGAATCAATACGCAAGTGCTGACCCCGAGGTGGGAATAAAAATTTGAGTATCGATTCCTAAAAGAAAGGAAGTGTTGGAATTTAGGTACACACCTTAAAAGATAAGAATCAAAATTTAGGTACTGATCCAAAAATGATATTTGAAATTTAGGTATCAATCTCGGGAAAAGAGTCAAATTTTAGATATCAACCTCAAAAGATGAGAATCCGAATTTAAGTACTGATTCAAAAATGAGATTTGAAATTTGAGTATCAATCTCATGGAGAGAGTCGAAATTTAGGCATCAACCTCAAAAAATGAGAATCAGAATTTAGGTACTGATTCGAAAATGAGATTTGAAATTTAGGTATCAATCTCAGGGAGAGAGTTGAAATTTAGGTATCGACCTCGAAAGATGAGAATCAGAATTTAGGTACTGATTCAAAAATG
>NEWO01000469.1:362694-415997 GCA_003013225.1 Phalaenopsis aphrodite
AATTTAGGTATCGAGCTCGAAAGATGTGAATCAGAATTTATGTACTGATTCAAAAATGAGTTTTGAAATTTAGGTATCAATCTCAGGGAGAGAGTCAAAATTTAGGTATCGACCTTGAAAGATGAGAATCAGAAATTAGGTACTGATTTAAAAATGAGATTTGAAGTTTAGGTATCAATCTTAGGGAGAGAGTCAAAATTTAGGTATCGAACTTGAAAGATGAGAATCAAAATTTATGTACTGATTCAAAAATAAGATTTGAAATTTAGGTATCAATCTCAAGGAGAGAGTCAAAATTTAGGTATCGACCTTGAAAGATGAGAATCAGAATTTAGGTACTGATTCAAAAAAGAGATCTAAAGCTTAGGTATTAATCTCAGGGAGAGAGTCCAAATTTAAGCATCGACCTCGAAAGATGAGAATCTGAATTTAGGTACTGATTCGAAAGGAGAATTGAAATTTATAAAGAGCTTGTGGTGTTGAATTTGCAGAAGTGTGTCATGTGGAATGGTTAATTTTGTTGAAGAGGCTTTGTAGGGCTTTGTGGGTTTTTTGCATAATGCAAAATTTCGCGGGGATGTGATAAGAGTTAATGCAAACAAAAGATGGTTGTGCTACGCACAAAGAGTAAGAAACTCTAAAAATGAGAGAATCCACTCAACAGATTTTTATCACATTTAATTTTCCAAAATATGTCTTTAAAGTTTTAATTTTAATTGGTTGATTTTGATTTTTTTTAAAGAAATTTGTTTTGTTGTTTATTCATTTGTGATTATTTATATTTAAATTTTATTTATTGTTAATGATTTGTTGTTTCGTTCTTTGTTCATTGAAATTCTGAACCAACGTGGGGTTCGTGGCTTTTATTTATCGCACAAAAAGGCAACTGACAAAAAACACATTCCTGAGAAAAAATCTCATTAATCTACTTTAATAAAGAGATGTCACAGATCAAACATAGGCTACGCCTCAAAAGGTATAAAATATAGTCCATGTCGAAATACATTTAGAACATCTCATGCTATGAATACATTGTAGGATGAATATATCAGATACATATCATGTTGCTTTAAAAAAGTGAATCATCTGACCATCTGTACTAGGTATGACAAGCTCCTGATCAAGCAGACCTCCTAAGTCATGCTCCAGGATAAGAGTTCCCTTCGCATGTGCTTAGAGGTAAAACCCTCTCATAGCTCATACGGTAGTAGCTCTTCCTGTTCCTTGTCCAGCTGGAATCCATATGGCATTTTGCTGTCATCCATCTTGCGACTTTGGAATGCAATGTTTGGCAATGTCTGCACCGTTACCTTTAAGAACGACTACTGAAATGACTAGTAGAGGAATCTCCATAGAACCTCTGAACTCATCAGGCCGATGACATCGATTTCTTTCCCAAATAAAATATTGCTCTTGCTCATAAATGAGACCTTACAGAAGGGCCTCACAAAATAATGATGATCAATGTGTGGAGGAATGCAATCACCCTCTTCATAGATATTGATAAAACAACTATTAGGAATTCAGGTAGCAGGTAAAATATTCCATTTAACCATTCTTTTGATAATCCACTTTATCATTGGCGGTAGCAGATCTACTTGATTGTGTCTGAGGATCCTAAGAGGATTCCCTTGTCTGTCATTTGTGAAGTTTTAACAACAGCCGCACTGGATAGTGATTCATCCTTTTCTCTCTTCCATTTTTTTGGCTCAGAATATGTTCTTTTCATGTGGAGGCCCGCTCGACCTCTATCTCTTAAATCAATGATATAGTCCAAAATGCCTCTTTCATCACTTTCGGAGAAAACCCTGGTATACAGCTCCAGGCCTTCCAATATGTTGATGAATTTTCCTTGAAGTTCTTCAAAAAACTCAAATTCTCTTATATTTACTTTACTTATACTGTAGTACTCTATCATACCAGGGGTTGGCAGCTGTCGCGGGCGTTCTTTCGTTCAATCATTGGAAAGAACCCAAAAGGGTGCTGGTTGATCTGGAACATGAGACTCGGTCTCTAGCGCGATGTACGACCCTGGGCTCCATGGAACATACTAATCTACCCTCAATGGGACATATGGCTCATCCATCATAAAATTCAAATTCTGAGACCCATTGGTGCTTGAAGAATACTCTTCCAATGTACTGAAATGCTATAAATGTAGAACATTACAATCTGGGCATTCTACGATCGCACTCGTGGCTGATTTCCCGACTGGTATTTTAGTGTTGCACGTCGGGCAACCCTTGCATAAGATATCTAAAATTGAAAGTGTATCTGACTCTGTCACAAACCCTAGTTCTTCATCCGAGGTGGGTAGGCTAGCAAAAGTTTCTTTTAGGTCTGGATCATAAATGTGCCCCTCCGGAATAGAGCTGGCAAGTTGTTCGTCTCTCTTTGATGTCTACGTTCTTATCTTACAAAAACTCTCTGCTTCTTGTGGCTGGCATTCCTGTGTTGCGTCCTTTGAAGCAAAGTACTTGGCAGTCATTTTTTATTGGCGACTACTAGCCCCTGACTGTTGTAGCTACCATGAAGGGCTGACGACTGGGCCTTTTCATCGGATCTTGCTCTGTTATCATGTTCTTGCCTTTGTGTGATACATTATCTTTAGCAGTCACTCTCAGTAGTGAAGGCAATCCCTCTTTCTCTTTGTAGATGACTACGTCCATGAGAGTACCTTTATAGTCCATGTCAACCTAGTTAAAATCCATGTTGAATTCTATGGTACCACCATGCGGCACCATCTCCTCATTTAGTGCGAGGCTCCAACAATCCAAAAAAGTAGAGATCAGCCTCTGTCCTGACATTTTTCTGCAGTCGACAGGAAAAATGTCAGTAGGCTGAAACTTGTCATGAACAAGAACAAAACAAAGTGTTTATTAAAGTAAATTTTAGTTTGTTTTGGTGAAATCAATTGTTTATTTTATGTATGAGCTTTGTTTAATTTAGTGGAACATTATACTCAAAAGTGGAAAGAAGAAAATTTGAAGTTTAAAATTTCTTTCTCAAAATTTTCATTATATTGAGGTTAATCACAAAATTTGGAGCCGGTCATAGACGTTTGGCCACATAGATAACCCTAAAATGATCAAAGTTTCCAAAGTTTCAAAGCAAGCAGAGGCAAGCAGCGTCAGGTTGCGTAATAAATTTTTAGATATTGTATGTTAACTAGTAGGCTCCTCCTGCATAGACCTTCAATGACAAATAGTCACTCTCAAGTTGGCTAAAATTTTCCACCTATTTTGCGGCGTGCAAGAATAGGTCTTTTAGCACAACTACGAGGTCACCAACTTCGAGTGTCCTTGGGCGGACCAATTTGTCATGGTCTTGTACCATCTTTGCCTGGTAAAGCTCCAAATGTTGTTATGCTTCTAGTCATTTTTTCTCGAGACTCTCCAGTTCTTCAAGTCTGAGTTTTGCGCTTTCTTCCATTATGAGTTCGTTGGTAACGGCGACTCTGAGAGATGATGTCTGGATTTCTAGTGGTAGCACAGCCTCAGACCCATACATGAGCATATAAGGTGTACACTGAGTCGGAGTCCCGAAAGTTGTCCGGTAGGTCCCCAAGGTTTCTAATAGTTTTTATGCCAGTCCTTTTTGTTTTCATCCAGTATTTTCTTTAAAATTTGTACCAGTGTTTTGTTGAAAGCCTCAGCAAGACCATTTGCTCTAGGATAGTAAATTGTTGATCTTTTAACAAAATTGTCTTTCCCATGTCTTTTAACAAAATTGTTGATCTTTGTACTTTTGAAAGTTGTCCCATTATCGGAAATAATTCTTTGCGGTACTCTGAAATGGTAGACAATTTGGCTTTTAAAAAATTGAAGGATGTGCTGTGTTGTAACCTCATGTAACGGTACTGCCTCTGCCAATTTAGAGAAGTAATTTGTAGCGTCAAGTATAAACTTATGTCCATTAGAAGATGGACGGTTTATCAGACCTATTATGTCTGTGCCCCAATACTTGAACGGCCACGAGGCAATAGTTGGGTGTAGCACATTAAGAGGCTGGTGTAAGACCACTCCATGCACTTTGCATTGGTGACATCTCCTGGTTGTATCCATGCAATCGGACATCATTGCTGGCCAATAATACTTGAGTCTTTTGATCATCATTTTCATTTTTGGCCCTGACTGGTAAGCGCCACACAATCCGTCATGTACATCTTTGACAATATTTTGTGCTTCGGCTCTGCTCAAACACCATAGCCACATCTGGTCGAATGATCTTATGTAGAGAACATTTCCCATCAGGGCATAAGACATAGCCCTTCTTGTTATGTTATGTTCCTTAGACTTGTCTTCTAGCAGCTTTTCAGTATGTAAATATTTTATTAATGGCTTGCGCCAATCTTTGTTGATGTCTTCAACTATATTTATTGTTTCTTCTTTTTCAAACTTGTGTAGAGTTTTGAAGTCGATCCGAGACGAGACTCTTCTTCCTTGCACTGTGACTTCAATGTAATCCTCCGGGGGACATGCCATTTCGTTAGCGAGTTTTGCTAAAGAGTTTGCATGGGCATTATCTCCCTTAGAAATCTGGTAGAAAGTTACATCAAGAAGCTGCTCTAGGAGCTTCGTCATGTACTGATGGTATTCTGCTAATCTTGGTTTCAAAATTTTGTATTATCCGGTGACTTGTTGGATGATGAGTTGGAAGTCGCCATAGATGACAATGTTTATTATATCCATCAAGATTGTCATTTTCAACCCGGTGATTAAATCTTTATTATCTGCTTCATTTTTGGTGCACGGCTCTATTAGGTGGTATAAGAACCTCAACATACCGTTATCTGATGTGATAAAGATCAAACCAATACTTGCTTTGCTTGGTATAACTGTGCCTAATCCTTTGTCTTTTCTGGCTGACGAAGCGCCATCGAAGTACATCTCCCAGCATTACTCGTTGGAGAACTCCATTTTTAGTATTTGCTCATCTGGTAACTTATCATTGAGAGAGGACCTAGCTGATAGTGGGTGTGCAACGAGAAAGTCTGCTAGTATCCGTCCCTTGATAGCACGGAGGGGAACAAAAGTTATATCAAATTGTAATAAGATCATTGACTATCATGCTAGACGTCCGGAGAGTGTTGGTTAGGTCATCAAATATTGCAATGGATTAACTTTCAAGATCAGGGTAATCTTATCAGAACTTTTGGGCGGCAAAAATTAACACCACACAATGCTTCTCAATAGGTGGATATCTTATCTCTGTTGGTATTAGGCGACGACTCAAGTATTAGAGCGCATTTTCTTTACCCTCATCATTGACTTGAACTAAGAGGGCTTTGAGGGAGTCATCTAAAGCCGCGGTATAAAGTATCAACGGTTTCTCTAGGATAGGGGCTTCCAAGACAAGAGGTGTCATTAAATATTTTTTAACGTGCTCAAAGGCTCGGTGGCAATTTCTCTTTCCAAATAAATTTGGCGTCCTTTTTAATTAATGCTATAAAAGGCTGCACCGACCTGAGAGATTAGAAATAAAGCATCTCAGATATGCCAACTTCCCTTGGAAGGAACGTAGTTGTTTCAAGGTTTTAGGCGGACAGATTTCTAAGATAGCTTTAATCTTATCCGGGTTGATCTCGATTTACGATGACTGACAATGAATTGTAGAAATTTCCTTGAAGTAACACCAAATGCTCACTTTAAGAGATTGATTTTAAGGCTGTATCGTTGTAACCATTCAAATATGATCCTCAAATTGTACAAATGGTCTATTTTCTATTTACATTTGATGACCAAATCATCCACGTAGCATTCTACTTGGTTGTGAATGAGGTCTTCAAAAATCTTCATCATTGCACGATGATATGTTGCTCCAACGTTCTTTAAGCCGAACGACATCACTATGTAGCAGAAAATTGCTATTGGTGTTCTGAAGGTTGTAAGTGCTGCATCCTCGGGAGCCATATGGATTTGGTTGTATCCCAACGATTCGTCTATTATGGAGAAAATTTCACGTGTTAAAGCAATATCCACCATCATCTCTGGAATGGATAGTTGAAATTTGACTTTTTAACATGCCTTGTTCAAATCTCTGAAGTCAACACAAACACGGATCTATCCATTTTTCTTCATAATAGGTACAATATTAGCCAACCATATGGGCTATTGCTCTTTTTTTATAAAGTTGGCGTCTATTAATTTTTTTACCTTGGCGATGACTTATTGCTCTATTTCGAGGCGCATTCTCCTGGGAGCTTGTTTTACTGTGGTTATTCTCTAGTCCACCCCAAGTTTACGGACTGCAACCTCTGTTGACAGTCTGGGCATTTCATCATAGCTCCACGCGAAGCAATATTTGAATTCTATTAATAGTTTAATCAATTTTGTAGATTCTTCATCATTGAGTAGAGAACTTATAAATGTGGGTCGGGGTTGTTCTTCAGTCCCTAGGTTAATCTCCTTTAATTTATCAATGGTAGATTTAATTTCCTCCGCAAATTCTAGGGGAGCATCTTCTATTGGTTGGTCAGTAGAATCAACCTCTATATCGAGGCAATCCTCTTCTGACTCACCAGTAACAACCATGCGAAATTCAGAATCATCAACTGGTCCGACTGTACCAAATCTGAGACCCTCTTTTGAATTTAGAGTTTGACTTTTACCATTCCATAGATTTTCAAAAAGTTAAAATTTATCTTTTGGCTTTTATTTTAGTAAGTGTCCCTGTTGAATTAACTTTTGAACACAAGGCGAGAAATAACCAAAAGGCAATTCCATTAATTCATTAGAATCATCATATGTGTAGGTTACCCTTTGTTGTTCTTTCAATGAGCAAACTTCATCTGAGGATGTGTTGGCCAACTGAGCTAAGTAAGTTTTTGGTTGAAGCAAAGCCTTAACCAGAGACTCTCTCATCTCCTTTGTCAGGATCAGAGCATCTTAGATACTTAATCGGGTCGACAACTTCCTAAGATGAGCTACCACATTGTAGTCTACTTTGTATGATCCTCTGATTTTATCTTGATCAAGCGATTCTTTCACTGGTGTAGGTGGGGGTATCTCTTCTCGAGTCATTATCTGTTTTCCTTTGTCTGTTGAAGCTGTTCTTGGTGGTAATACTTTTTTGCTTCTTAAGTTAACTTATGTGATTTTTTTCTTCTTGTGATATCATTGTTGAATCTTCCGGTGTCTTTTCCTCTTCATTAGAAAGATCTAAATTGATGGCAAGCGGTGTACCATGATGCTCAAGAATTGGCTCATCTTTATCAGTGTTGTCGTAAGCGGTATTATTGTTGTCTTCTTTGGACTTGACAACAAGTTCATCGGACTCAAATACAATTTTTGGATCATTTTAGGGATCGATATTGAAGCTAGATCGGTCATAATAAAATATGTCATCACCAAAAATAGTTAAAACGTAGCTGAAATCACAATCATTATATTCATAAGATCCTAAAGGGACAAAAAGATAATCATACAAAGTCAAGCGTTCGAGGATTTTCTTCTACAAATTCAAGACAACCAATCTAGTGGAGGCCACCCCTATCCTACCCTTCATGCTATCAATCTTCATAGTGACGCTTTTCTTCTTCTTATTTGTCCTTGACGATGACAGATCTTCTGACGAAACCTTCATCTCGGGCTTGGTATGTTGTGGACTCTGAATGGAGGCTTATTTTGATGCAGAGTGGACCTTGTTGAGTATTTTCTTGGATGATTTGCTCCAAACCTCATTCCATCCTTCTTTGGTATTCATTGAAGCTTGTTTCGATGAACCCTGAATTTGATAAAGGACCTTCTTGAGTTCATCCCAAGTTGTACTCCATCCTTTTATTCCAACATACAGATCAATTGGGGAGATTGGCTCAACCGAAATCATGTTTATGGAACCTTTTTTAGGTTCTTTTAAATATTCTTTTGGGATTGTTATGTTCTATTCCTTGAGATTTCTCTCGAGCTAGTCTTTAAAGAAGAAACATTTTTCTATAGTGTGCCCAAGCAAACGGCGGCATGGGCAATAATTTTGTTCATTCTTCTTATCCACCTCTTCGGGCTTCTTTGGATCAGGTAGTTTGAATTCTGGCTTCTTAATCAGACTCCTGAATATTTTTGGTATAGCTTCATCCTTCAAAGAATACACAATTTTTTGTCGCTCTGACGGGGACATTCTTTTATCCCATGTTCGAGGTGATCCGTCTTGAGGCGGCCACAGGTTGGATTGACTATTCTATTTCTGAGAGTACTGTGATGAAGACTGGCAAAGCTCTTCTGCATATATCTTTATCGATTGCTTTCCTTTGTTGACGGTTGCTACTACTCCTGATTTCTTTTCGAACACTCTGGTCACCTTAGCCTTTTCATGTGGCTCCATGTGCTTTATTTCTTCTTAAAGACTGCTAGCTTTACTAAGTAGTTTCTCGATGGACTTAATGGTGAGTCCCTTGAGCATGAAAGCTAATAGCCTATGAATGCTCTTGAGTAGAATTTCAGTCGCATGATGTTTCTGTAGCTGAGGTTCACATTTCTTGCTAAGGTTTCTCCACCTCAAAATATTGTCTACCAAGGTTTCGCTAGGCTTTTTCTTTTCCATCATGAGCTCTCAGATAGACTCATGATGTTGTGCCCCAGCAAATATTCTCACAAATAACTTTTCTAATTCAAAAAATGGTTTAGCTGACCCGTTGGGCAAGTCAGCGTACTAGTCGAAACCAATTCCTAACAAGCTACTGACGAAGTGTTGGCAGAGTAGAGCTTCAATATTTCTCGTGTTGCCACAGCTGGCTCGGAAATGTGCTGTATCCTGTCTGGGATTTCCAGTCCCATCAAATATCTTGAAATTTGGGGCCAAAAACCCTTGGGTAAAGGCACGACATCGAACTTCTCCAGGTAAAGTCTGCCCTTCAAAATTGATGCACCACCCTTGGATTGAGCTAATGCGTTCCACACATGTTTAACCATTTGCTTGAACTCCTTTTCTGACATGGCACTTGATGGATAATCCTTTCTATGTTTCTCATCTCTGTTTACTGAAGCAACCTCTCTTCTTTCATTTGTGATGTGTATGATTTTAGGCTGATTGATCTTTGGAGAAGCCAATTGCAGAGCTTGTTATTGCCCCTAAACGGTGGCCATGGCGGTCATAGCTGCAGTCATCTCTTATATTCTTTTCTCTCGTAGACTAACTTGCTCATCCCTTAAAAGGACAGCTCTATGCAACTCATTTATCGCGTTCTCTTTAGTGTGAGGTTGAGCCTCACGCACAGATGTGGTGGCTCTAGTTTCAATCACAGGGACATCCCTGAAATTCTCCTCCAAGTATTCATTGTAATCAATATTTTTATCATTTCTATCAACGAAAACTCTGTATTCTTCAGCTAACTCAGAAATCTCGATCCTGACTTTCTCAACTTTCTTTTCAATTATCAATTCTTTGATTGCTTTAAGATCCGGAGGACCCTGATGGACATCCTCTATTTGTTCCTCCATCTCGTTGGCTATTGTCGTGACTATTTCAGATATTTCAGATGCTGGTTTCATTTCTTATTTTTGTTCTGCAGACTCACTGGACTGTATCTGTGCAGCAACTTTGCGTACCCATACCTTTTCATTTTCTTACCATGATGTCTCGGGACGGAGTGTCTTAGAGGAAACATCGGTATGTCGAGGGAAAGTATGCTCCCTGTAGTGTAGACTGGCTACCGTGCCAGGTAATCGTCTTGTCTTTGTCTCTGTGATTGTAGGAATATTTCCATGATGGGCGACGAGTAAGATTTTTGGACTCGATCTTGACTTAACCGGTCGACAGCCCGCGGTCTTGGTAGCAGTATAATCAGTAGTGATCACAGCGGTATCAACTCTGTTCCCTAAACAAAACCAAATGGGGATGCTAGTAGGTGGCACTACAGTTGTCTTGTGGGACTGTCTGCCAGATTTGATGCCCTTCAAAATTTCCTTCTTCATGTAAGGGGAAATTGCATCTCCCACTCATTTAAGCAACTCGCTAACTGAACATCTGTCTTTAGTAGCAAGCCTCTTCAATACTACACTAACTTAAGTGTTAGGAGTTAACTTCTTTCTCTCCTGACCGTGTCCATGAAGTAACGTTAATGCGGCAGCGATCCTTTGGATATTCTCATATCCCTTGATATCTGTCAGAGGACGGAATCTACTTCCTTGCATGAGTGGATAAATTTCTAGTGGAAGCCGGTATCCTCCTAGCCTAGCCATGGATTTAAGGACTAAATCTGACAATAGCCAACGATTTTCTATAACACTGTATTAGGGTAGGGAAATAAAACTGCTTCTATTTGGCACAATACATATTATAAAAGTTTATCTCATCTCATTTCACCCAAACTTCTTTGTAGTGGGAAGGATTCTTTTTCACATAAGAAATCTTCTTTACATAAACATAGTTTAGTAGATTACTAGTGTCTGTTTAAACTTTGCATTTCTGTTTTGTTCATAGTTAAGCAATTTTGTATTAAAATATCTCAACATTTAAAATTAGTGACAGTAATTTTGTTTTACTTTATGTGAATTTCCCAGTTAATTTATCATCTTAAATTTAAACCTTCCTCATGGGATCGATATTTGGGGCTTAAATAGAATGTCCATTATTACTTGATAACGATATGTATACTTGTGTAGAATCCCATTATTAATTGCCTATACTTAAATACGTTTTACTCAACTTTACTTTCTCGGGATCAAGTTTTTTGCATCATTTCCGGAGATAAAAATCTTCAAGTAGTGTTGTCAACTTCATAAGTCCTTGCATACAAAAAATATCGGGATCAAATTTTTGGCATTGTTGTCAGCGAAGGTATCTATTAAATTAAATAAATTTGGTAAATTCATTAATTTATAGATATATATATAAACAATTAGCAAAAATAAAAAATCCAAAAAGAAGTATGTTTTCATTTAAGAGTGTTTTTAAAGAGTTTTACTTCACTTATTTTATTTGTTTATGGGAAATATTTGATCTGAAGGTTTAGTACCTTACGATTCAAAATTAGAACGTACGATTAGAAAAATTAGAAAATAACAAAGAGAAATTAAAATTTTAAAAGAAATGACAAAAAACCTTAGATAATCCAATAAATGAAAATCGACAAAGACTTTTAAAATATTATGCTAATCTGACAGTAGATGAACTTCACTTGACTATTCAAAATCCTGATGTTGCTACTAATTCATTTGGGCTTAAACCTGCAATTATCCAAATGATAAAAAATAATCAGTTCGGAGGAACACCTACTGACTAACTTAAATCTTGTTAGTTTTCTTGAAATTTGTTCTATATTTAAATTTGACAGAGTGTGTAATGATGTTGTTAGGCTTAAACTTTTTCTTTTTTCATTAAGGGATAAAGCTAAAGCTTGGTTAAATTCATTAGCACCTGGATCTATTAGAACTTGAGGAGAACTTGGGGAGAACTATCACAAAAATTTTTGGCTAAATATTTTCCACCCTAAAAAAACGCTCAGCTTAGAAATGCTATTACATCATTTTAACTATTTGAAGGAGAATCGATATATGAAGCCTGGGAAAGATTTAAAGATATTTTTAGAAAATGTCCACATCATGCTTTACCAGATTGGTTAATAATTCAAACATTTTACAATAGATTAGTAGGATCACTTAGATCTATTATAGTTGCTGCTGCGGGTGGATCATTAATGTCAAAAACTTTTGATGAAGCATATTCTTTAATTGAAGAAATGGCTAGTAACAATTTTCAATGGCCCTCTGAAAGGATAAATCCTAAGAGAGTAGCTAGTATTCAAGATTTTGATGCAATGTCTATTTTAGCATCTCAAATTGCTGCTATTTCAAAAAGAATTGATCATATAGGAGTGACATATTCTCAAATACCTCCAGTATTAGAGGAAAATTCACTACGACAGATCATTGATACTCAATCATCTATGAAACTTTAAATGCTATAAATAATTGTAATAACAACTCCTATTCTAACTATTACAACCCTTGATAGAAAAATCACCCTAATTTTAGTTAGAATAATTATAAAAATTCAGTTAATCCATCCAGAAATTTGAACAATCAACGAAATCTTAATTATCGACCTTATTATCCTCTGGGATTTAACTCCAACCCTAACCCACAAGTGAACGAAAAGAAGTTGACGATGGAAGAAGTAATGTTGAACATGATGAATCATATGCAGAATCAAGGGGTTGCTATTAGAAATATTGAAAATCAATTATGACATATTGCTACTACACTTAGTAACAAACTGTTGACCTCACTTTTGGTTGAGGTTTAGAAACTTCTTTGATAGCCTAGGTCTAGCCATAGGACTTTCCTATTGACTAGTCTTAGAAAATTAGAAAAGGTACCCCCATCATTAGAAACTCAAAACTCTTCTATTTACTCAACTTGAAATTTCACATATTGATCTTAACCTCCAACATTTAGTAGGTAAGATCATTATAAGAAAATTCAAGAAGAATCCCTATAGGATTACTTGGCTTNACACAAACCTTCTGGAATTCTTCCGAGTACTGTGGAAGTTAATCCAAAAGATCAAAATAAGGAGCAAACTAAAGCTATTCAATTCCAAAGTGGAAAAAAAGTTGAAATAAGGATCTAAAGAGAAACTGAAGTTGATAAAGAGAAGGAAGAAATGGAAAGTGACCAAAATGAAAATAAAAGAAACAAAAGGTCCTTCAAAAAAACCATTACCTTCATTTCCGCAAAGACTGAAGTAGAAGAATAAAGAAAAATAATTTACAAAATTTTTGAAAATCCTTAAGAAGTTAATGATAGATATTCCTTTTGCTGAGGCTTTGAAACAAATGCCAAGTTATGTGAAATTTATGAAGAATGTATTAAACAAGAAAAGAAAGTTTATAGATCATGAGGCTGTTGCACTCAATAAAGAGTGCAGTGCTATTATTAAGAAAAAACTTCCTGAAAAATTAAAAGATCCTAGTAGTTTTACCATACCTTGTGCTGGTGAAAAGTTTTATGGAAAAGCTTTATGTGATATAGGAGCAAGTATCAATCTTATGCTTTTATCGATCTTTAAACATTTAGATTTAGGAGAGATTTCCCCTACTACATTAGCTCTTCAATTAGCTGATCAATCAATAAGTTATCCAAAACAAGCTATAGAAGATGTACTAGTAAAAGTGGATAAATTTATTTTCCCCGTAAACTTCATAATATTGGATATGAAGGAAGATAAAAAGATTCTTATTATTTTATGGAGAACATTTTTACAACAGAAAGAGTTGTGATAGATGTGCAGAAAGGAGAATTAATAATCAGAGTTAATGATCAAGAAGTAAATTTAATATAGTAAAAGCTATGAAATACTCTACAATAAAAAAAATAAAATGAATGTTTCAGGACGGAAGTAGCTGATAATCTGAGTAATGAGTAGTTTACGAATGAGTTTGAAGATAAATTGATGCAAGAAGAATTTTTTGAGAATGAGGATGAAATAAAAGAAGGATATTTGGATTATATTCATGTAAAATTTGAAGCTTTGGACTTGTTGGAAAACGATAATAAAAATCTTATTCCTTCAAGTATTCAACCACTTGAACTTGAATTGAAAGTATTACCTACCCATTTAAAGTATGTATTTTAGAAGATTCATCTACATTGTCTGTTATTGTATCTTCTGAGTTAACTAAAATTCAAGAACAAAAAATAATAAAAATGTTGAAAAGATATAAAAATGTTTTTCGATGGACTTTAACAGATATTAAAAGAATTAGCCATTAAATTTGTATGCACAAAATTTTATTAAATGAACAATATGAACCTAAAGTTAATCCTCATAGGAGATTAAATCCAATAATGAAAGAAGTTGTTAAAAAAAATTTAAATGGTTAGATGTTGGAATTATATATCCTATTTCAGATAGAAAGGAGGAGCGACTATTGAAGAAAATGAGAAAAATGAATTAATACCAATAAGACAAGTAACTGGTTGGCATATTTGAATTGACTATAGAAAATTAAATATGACCACCAGAAAATATCACTTTTCTTTACCCTTTCTAGACCAAATGTTGGACAGATTGGCTGGAAATAAATATTATTATTTTTTAGATGGATATACCGGTTATCACTAAATTCTATTGCTCTAGAGGATCAAGAGAATACAACATTTACAAGCCCATATGGAATATTTGCTTTTCATAGATTACATTTTGACTATGCAATGAACCTCCAATATTTTAAAGATGTATGATGTCAATTTTTAGTAGTTTTATAGAAGATGGACTGGACGTATTTATGGACTATTTTTCAATATTTAGGACTTCATTAGAGTTATGTCTTAATAATTTAGAAAAATTTCTGGAAGTATGTGAAAAAATCAACCAACTATTAAATTGAGAAAATTTTCAATTTATGGTTGCAAGAGGTATTCTACTTGCACATACAATTTTTAAAAATGGCATGGAGGTAGAAACTGCAAAAATTCAAGTTATAGAAAAATTATCACCTCCTACTTATGTTAAAGGGCTGAGAAGTTTCCTAGGACATGTTTTTTGCAGGAGCTACATAAATTTTTTTTGAAAAATAACTAATCCACTAAGCCAGTATTTAGAAAAGGAGATGATATTTGATTTTGATGAGGAATGCATCAAAGCATTTGAATTATTAAAGAAAAATTTAGTCACTGCACCTATAATAGTACCACCTGATTGGGAGAAACCATTCAAAATAATGTGTGATACTAGTTATTATGCTATTGGGGTTGTATTAGGACAAAAACACAACAAAGTTTTCAAAGTTATATATTTTTCCAGTAAGACTCTTAATGATACACAAATTAATTATACCACTACTGAAAGAGAGATATTATCAATTAGTTATTGTTTATGCCTTTGATTAATTTAGACCTTACTTAATTTGAACTAAATATATAGTGCATACAAATCATTCTGCTATAAGATACTTATTGTAAAAGAAGGATGCTAAACCAAGATTGATTAGATGGATACTTCTTTTGCAAGATTTTGATTTTATCATCGTTGATAGAAAGGGTAATGATAACCAAACACTTGATCATTTATCTAGAATGGAAAAGAAATATTAACTAATTTTGCAAATGCAATTTTAGAAAATTTCCCTATGAACAGTTATATAGTATTGACGAAATTGATATACCGTGGTATGCTGACATAGTAAATTATATTATAAGTGATATTCTACCACCTCATATTAAAAATCCACAATTAAAAAAATTTATACATGATTCAAAGTACTATTTTTGGGATGACTCATATTTTTATAAACAAGGTAAAGATCTAATCAATAGAAGATGTGTGCGATAGGAAGAAACTCAACAGATAATTGAAAGATGCATGATTCTAAATTTGGAAGACATTTTGGAACAAATAGATCTGCATATAAGATTTTGCAAGCTGGATTTTATTGGCATGGACTTTTAGAAATGTTAATGAATATATTAAAATATGAGATAGATGATTATTTCTAAAAGAAATGAAATGCCTCTAAATTACACATTGAAAGTTGAAATTTTTGATGTGTGGGGATTAGATTTTATGGGACCATTTATGCCTTCATTTGGAAATTTATATATATTACTTGCTGTTGATTATATGTCTAAATGGATTGAAGCTATTGTTGTACCCAGATGTGATGCTCAGAGTGTTTCTAAATTTTTAATTAAAAATATTTTTACAAGATATGGAATGCCGAGAGTAATTATTACTGATGGAGGATCATATTTTAGCAATAAGAGAATCAAAAAATTGATTAAGAAATATGATATTATTCATAGATTCTCTACTACTTATTATCCTCATACTAGCTGTTTAGCAGAGATATCAAATAATGAAATAAAAAGAATTTTAGAAAAGCTGTAAATCCTTATTTATTGGATTGGTCTACTAGATGAGTTACTGCATTAAGTACATATAGAAATGCTTACAAGATTCCTATAGGAATTTCTCCATATAGACTAATTTTTGGAAAAACATGCCACTTACCAAAAAAATTGAAGCATAAAGCATTTTGGTCTATTAAGGAATTTAATTTTAATCTAAAAGATGCTCGTGAGATAAGACTATTGCAACTCAAGGAACTTGAGGAGATTAAAAATGAAGCATATGATAATGTAAAAATATTTTAAGAGAAAATGAAAATATGGCATGATCGGATAATTATTAAGAAGAAGTTTGAAACTGGATAAGAAGTTCTATTACATAATACAAGATTGAGATTGTTTCTAGGAAAACTAAAATCCAAATGGTTAGGACCATTTAAAGTTATTAAAGTATATCATTATGGAACTATTGTTATTAATGACCCTAACACTAGAAAGATATTTTAAGATAATGGGCATCGTTTGAAACATAACTATGAAGGGCACATACCTCAATTTAGGAATATTTTAATGTTAAGTCAACCCAATTAAACCATTGGTATGTTGGGCTGATGACGTTAAACCAAGTGCTTGCGGGAGGTAACCCATATATATATATATATGTCTATGTATTATTGTTTCTGATAAGTGTTTTATATATTAGTAGATAATAATCCTAAAAAATTTAATATATTTTAAATTAAGTAAAATATTGGTATTGGAGGAAATTTTGGAACTGAATTGAACAAAAAAAATGAAAGTCACAATTTTTTGCCACTAGCATCGACGATGCTAGAATGGGTGCCGACTGCGCCCAAGTAAACGGACTTCAGTGCCGACAACGCAAATCTGGAGCGCCGATGGCGCCAAGAGTAGATTGACGGTTAAGGATGAATTTTAGCGGACTTTGGCGGGATTTTACTCTATATTAATCATCGGGAGGTGTTTTTAAAGTCTTAAAAACTGCCTTGGATGACTAGAAACGTCCTATTTTTAAATTCCATGACTTCCAATTTGAGAAATACTTCAAGGTATGGAATTTTTAATAGAAGAAAGTTTATTAGTTTTGACAAGCAGAGATTATACAACAAAGTTATTATGGAAAAGAGATTGATCAAGGAGAGAGGTTTTGTTAATCATGGATTTATCAATCTAAATTCTCAGATTGATAAGATCATTGTGCAAAGACGATGGGGAAGTTCTGTGCTACACTACCGCTACGATTGTTGTACTTGTAGTAAAGAAGTTATGTGCAAATTTACATGAAATTAACGAATGAGTTTTCTTCGTACGAGGTAAGGCTGTACCATTTACTCCTGCGAGATTTAATGAGTTGTATATAATAGAAAATATTTCAATCTATCATTTTACAAATTTTATCCTTACACGAGATTTGATGCTAGATGTCTATAATTTTCTGACAAATGAAAGTGATATGCAGGAGATACGCGATAAGAGATATATTAGTTTCCCTGCTTCATCACTTAAATCTAATTTCGAAGCAATGACATTTTTTCATTTCTACAAAATTACTCCCTATTATGAAGATTAGTAGACTCACCAAAGAAAGTGTTATTTTAAATTACTGCATTTAAATGGAAAAACCTATTGATATAGGATCTATCATATTTCAAATTTGTTATGGTTATCATTATGAATGGGCTAATTCATGGACTTGGGCATCCTTCCACAATTTTTCAAATTTGTGGTTAATCCCAAGTGTGATATGAAAGTTGGGAAAAAGTTTTATTACCTTGGGAGCCCATGATCCCTAATGATGATAATTAAGTTGGAAATGGAAATGAAACATTAGATGCTATCCTATATCATTCTTACAAGCTTCAAACCCATTGATGCCACCAAAAGTTGGAAGTTCACTTGCTTTGGAAAAGAAATTGAAGAAAATTGAAAGAGAACTTCAAAATGTTATGAATGTAGGGAGATATCTTCAGTAGCTTTTTTATCACCTAGATTGAACAATGAAAGAAAATTTTGATCATACTAGAAATTTTGAAGCCGGATTAGTTCAGATGTTTATAGAAAATGGATGGATCGAAGAAAATTTGACAGATTAATTCCCACACAAATCCTTCTACAATTTATATGTTCATTACCAATTCATGGGAGATATTAAAGGAGGTGAAAGCACTGAAGATGAGGTGGAATGACTGAAGACTTTGGATTCTCTACTAGTTTAAAAATAATTATTTATTTAATGTGATTGTGTGGATTTGATTTGGTTAGGATTTTTTTTTGCTTTAGAATTCTAAAATTTGATTGTGTGTATAGTTTTTTTGTCAGCTTTTAGTGTTGTGGCTTGATATCAACGCTGATTTATATTTAGTTTGCTTAATATGTGTGAAAGTGTGATTAGAATATGTGTTTGTAAAAGTGTATTTTCATATTTAAAAGTTAGTTTGTTATTATTTGTGAAAATGATTGTTTGTGAATTATTATTAGATAAAAAAAATTTTTGGAGTAAATTGAAAGGAAATTGAAAATTTGAAAAGATAGAAAATAAATTTTGGGCCTTCAGCACCGACGACACTAGAATGAGTGTCGACGGTGCCCTCAACTTGAAATTAGTTTTTAAGGCTTAGAAATTCATGTTTTTTACTATTAGTCCCCAATTTTACCCCTTAGTTACCTTCAACCTTCTGTTTTTTCACCTAGGATTGGATTTTGGGTGGATTTGAGGTGATTTAGAGGCAAAGGAACTTCGGATTTCATCTTATCTAGGTAAGAGCTACACTTCAAATAATTTTTTTCTTTTCACCAAGGATTTATCTCACATTGCCTAGATCTGAAAGTTTTGGAATTTTTTAAGCGATTTTAAGAAAATCCTTTGGTGAAAAACTCTCACTTAGTGGATTTAAGTTTAAAACATTTTACATTGTGATTTTCGGAATTTTGGGATCTTTTTCAGATATTTATCATTTTTTTCTTAGATTTCCTATGGCCCCAAGGAAGAGCAAAAGAAAAATATAGTATGACGAACAAAATTTTGTTAGCTTTAAAGATAATGCTCGATTTCATAGTCTACGTAAAAAAAAGTGATTACGGATCATGGTTTTAAAAAATTTGGGAGGAGAATTTGAACGATTAATTAATGCTCAGCAGTGGAAAAATTTCTGTTATTTTACTACTCATGCGATTAATGGAGTAGTTATGGAATTTTATGCTAACTTTCTGGAGGCTTCTGATGATTTTATTTTTGTTCATGGAACAAGAGTGGAGTTTACTCCAAAAAAATTAAATGAGTCTTATCAGTCAGAGGATTAAATGTAGACCTAGGAAAACTTGGGCTTATTTTATTAAAAATTATATTAATTTATAAGAACTAAATGAAAATATGACACTAAATAAGATGCAATGGAGAAAAAGGATTCATGTAGCCGACCCCACGAAGTGGGATTAAGGCTTTGTTGTTGTTGTTGTTGTTGTTATCAGTCAGAGGATTTTTATGGATGCCAAGATAAATCATTTTCTACTAAAAATTAGGCCTTAAATGTGGTTATTTATTTTCTGACTAGTGAAAAAGGAACGTGGACAGTGAAGAATGGAGTTAAGGCAAACTTTCCTCTTTTCATGCTTAATGTAGTATCTAAGGCCTGTCATTACTTTATTTCTGGAAGAATGATTCTGACAATCCATCATAGTGATGCGACCAAGGATAGAGCCATCCTGAACTTCTATTTTCAGCAAGTGGTGGACATAAATGTAGGCTCTATTATTTATATGAACAGTCAAACTATTGCTCTAAGAGATACCACTGGTGGTTTTGCACACCTTGTTCTTATTTACACACTTTGTGAGCAGGCAAGAGTTGATTTTAGAACAGATGAGGAAAGGATTGAGCCTCAAAGACCTTTTGGGCCCGCAAACATAAAGACCTACGAGTCCCATGTTGATTGGAGATTTGGAAGTGAGACCAGGGATATTCCTTGTACTTTTAAGACCACTACTTTTAGTGACCCTGGTAATAGAGAACTATTGGACCAGATGATGAGTCTGTAAGGGGATATTTTGAGGATGGATCATAGGATGCAAAACATAAAAGCCATAAATGCTCACACACATGATTTGTTTTGGCAAAAGTTTGAATATGATGCTTCTTATGATGATGCATTGGTGAGATACATAAAGGGTAATCATTAAGTTCAGTTTCCTACTCACCCTGTGTTACTCCATATCATCAGCAGAAGTTGGATGTAGATGAAGAAGAAGATGATGACTGGTGATCTTTTTAGTAGTTTATATTTGATTGTACTATGTGATAGTGTAATTTATTTTTGTTAAATTGTTGAGACTGTTTGCTAGATTTTGAGACTCTATTGTTATGTTGTGTTGTGAAACTGTAATTTGTAAAACTATTTTCATTTATGGAATTCAGTTTATTTCTGTTGTTAGTTTCAACATTTTGTTAAATGTATTGTAATTAACTCTTTCTCAGCAGATTCTATATGTACTATGGACTATTTAATGTTTTAAGTCTTGTAGGTTTTTCATATTATCGCCTACAGTATTTCAAAATTTATTTTCAAAAATCAAAACATTCAACAGGTATGACTTTTATTTTTGTATTTAATGTTTTTTTTACCCTTTGTTTTTAAGTTCTTCATGCTAAATATTTTAAAATTTTATGTTTGTGGGAGAAAGAAAAATTAATTTCAAAAATGAGGAACTTAATTGTATTTGTCCTCATTTAACTATATTTTAAAAATTTTAAAGATAACATGACCTTTGGTATTAAGAGTTAACTTTAGATAACTATATTTATGTTTCTAAATTTATAGTGAAATTAAGTAAAAATTTTCAATAATAAAGGTTAATTTTAGAGACTAAGATATTTGGTATGAGAGAATAGGAATATGTTTTCCTATTTTAAGTAAAGAAATTTGTATATTTGACGTATTAAAAATCTTAAAGATTCATATAAAAATAAAGGAATTGAACTTTATGAAATCTTTATATTAATATAAATTTGCTGAGTGAAGAAGTGTAAGAAGTTTTGAACTTTAAGAAGAGGATAGTGAAGTTCAAAATCATTAAAGGCTATCCAGATATAATAATCCCCACATATAAAAAAAAGAAGAAAAGAGAAAGAGAAGAAAAGAAAAAGGGATTGAAAATGATCCTGAAAAGAAAAAAAAAAGAAAAAGAAAAAGGTGTAGGGAGAAACTTGAGGAGCTGCCTAATTAAAAATTGGTTTCGATTGAATCAACTTAAGGAAGAACACTTGGCCATATTTTCTAAACTTTTATTTGAAAGTTAGCTTATTTACTAGTAAAGTTTTATGAAGTTTTTTTTCAAATGGTTTTTCTAAGTAACTTTAATATGAAAATTTGTATTTTTTCTTGAAAAGAATAGAAGAACATAAATCTTTGACTTGATTATTGAATATTCTTATATCTCCAGTATTAATTTGAGTTGTTTTGAATTTTTCTAAAGTTATGCTATTATATTTAGTGGAATAAAGTATGGAAATCTAAAAGTTAAATTCTTTATCATAAGTCATATTTTTATGTAATAGAGGAGTCACTTGAGGACAAGTAAC
Source organism: Phalaenopsis aphrodite (assembly GCA_003013225.1). NCBI lineage: Eukaryota > Viridiplantae > Streptophyta > Magnoliopsida > Asparagales > Orchidaceae > Phalaenopsis > Phalaenopsis aphrodite. Next base: position 384,076 of record NEWO01000469.1, read on the forward strand.
ATGTATGTTTGGGGGATTTTGTTACACCAAAAATACATGCACTTTTAGACCTATATTTTATACACATTTTTGGTGAAATTGTACTTTAATTGAAGGTATTTTTATGTTTTCTTTCTGGTTGTTGAATTTTAGGGCCTAAAGCAAAATAGAAGCAAAAAGGATGAAATTTGAAACAAAAATGAAGAAGTTAAAATTTGTTTAGTACCGACGGCGCCAGAAGCAGTACCGATGGCGCTAGAGGTAGCACCGAAAGCGCTGTTTTGACAAATAAGATGAATTTAAACTACGGGACACTGGCGCTGACGACACTAATGTCAGTTCAACAACCGATTCTAGAAGATTCGACGTATTTGGGTGCTTTTTAAAGAGATTTTGGAGGCACCTTTTGGAGAACTGACTTGATGCTCTATATGGGGCCGAAATTCATAAAAAAAGTACTTCTTTTTCGCCATTCCTCATTTCATTTCATTTTCCTACACGCCGTACACTTTTCCATCCTTATTCCATCATCATTTCAGAGTGAATTAATGAGTTTTATTTAAGAGTTCAGATTTTTTTGGGTGAGATTGAGTGTGAATCTTTCTCTGTGAGTATTAGAGAAGGGAAAAAGTGATATCTTCTTCCCGCATTTCCTACGAAAGGCCACAAGGGATTTCCTTTGAGAAAGAGTTTCAAATAAATGTTGTTTTTTTATTAGTGCTGTATGAACTATCTTTTATATATGAAATTTGGTTTTGTTGTATCTTTCTCATGAAGTCTGAGTAGTTTCCTTTATCTTTCTCCCTACTCTGAGATGTGGTGAAATGAAGAGATAACATGGATGTGCTAATAATAAAATATAAAATAAATTGTGATGATTTTTCAACTCTGAACTTAATTTACTTTTCGATCTAGCCAATTGAATTTTTAAAATGTGTTGTGAAACATATGTTTTGGGAAAAGGAATATGAGTTCTATAATATAATGAGGATCACATTTAATTCCACGAAGGAGAAATTACTTCATGGAATTAAGTGCAAATAACTAAGGAAATATACTTTGTTGGGTGTAGAATTGGAGATTCTTTTGGGTTAAAGACTAAAATCCCTAATTTGGTCTTAGTGTTTGAAAACTAAAGCGAGAGTTAGTATTCAAGTAAAGGGAAGTGGGAGTTCTAGAGTGGGAGCCGGTATCCTCCTAGCCTAGACACAGATTTAGGGACCAAACATGAGATAAGCCAATAATTTTCCATAACACAGTATTAGGGAAGAGAATTAAAATTGCTCCTCCTTGGTACAATACATATTATAAACATTTATCTCATCTCATTTAACCAAAACCTCATTATAGTGGGAAAGATACTTTTTCACATAAGAAATCTTCATTACATAAACATAGTATAGTAGATTAGTAGTTACGGTTCAAACTTTACATTTCTCTTTTGCTAATAGTGAAGTAATTTAATTTAAATAATATCTCAACATTCAAAATTAGTGACAGTGATTTATTTTTACTTTCTGTGAATTTCTTAGTTAATTTATCATCTCAAATTTAATCCTTCCCCGTGGGATCGATAGTTGGGGCTTAAATAGAAAGTCCATTATTACTTGATAATGATACATATACTTGCGTAGAATCTCATTACTAATTTCCTATACTTATATAAATTTTACATGACCTTACTTTATCGGGATCAAGTTTGTGACGCCGTTGCTGGGGATTAAAATCTTCAAGTAGTAGTGTTAACTTCATAAATCCTTGCATATAAAAAATATCGGGATCATATAACTATCTCTGATCCTTTGTCCTTTCTAGCTAATGAAGCTTCGTCAAAGCACATTTCCCAATGTCGGGCACTGGACGACTCTATTTGCCATTTTTGTCAATCTGACAGCTCATCATTGAGAGGGGACCCAGCTGAAAGTGGGTGTGCTGTGAGAAAATCTGCTAAAATTTTTCCATTGAAAGCACATAGAGGAACAAAATTTATACCAAATTGCAATAAAATCATCGACTACCTTTCTAAAAGTCTGGAAAGTGTTGGTTGGGTCATGAAATACTGCAGTGGATTAACTTTCTAAATAAGGGTAACCTTATGAGAAAGCATGTAATTCCTAAGCTTCTTGGCAGTGAAAATTAAAGCTAGACAATGCTACTTAATAGCTGGATACCTTACCTCCATCGGTATTTGATGACACCTCAAGCAGTAAAGTGTGTTTTTCTTACCCTCATCATTGACTTGAGCTAACAAGGCTCCGAGAGAGTCATCTAAGGCTACGGTATAAAGTATCAAAGGTTTTACTGTAATAGAGGCTGCCAAAAAAGAAGGTGCATTAAGTATTATTTAAAGTCCTCAAAGGCCCATTGGCATTGCTCATCCCAAATGAATTTGACATCCTTTCTAATTAATGACGAGAAGGGATGACACATAGCTGAGAGATTAGAAACAAATCATCTCAGATATGCCAACTTTCCTTGGAAGGAACCTAGTTGTTTCAAGGTTTTAGGAGGAGGAATTTTAAATATAGCTTTGATCTTGTTTGGGTCAATCTAGCTTCCTCGATGATGAACAACAAATTCTAGAAATTTCTCAGAGGTGAAGCCAAATGCATACTTTAAGGGATTCATCTTGAGATTATATTATCGTAATCGTTCTAGCATAATCCTCAAACCATCCAAATGGTCCATTTTTTGTTTACTTTTGCTAACCAAATCATCCACGTAGCACTCCACTTGGTTATGAATGAGGTCGTCAAAGATCTTCATCATTGCTCGTTGAAAAGTTGGTCTGGCATTATTCATTCCGAATGACATTACTGTGCAGTAGCAAATTTCTATTGGCGTTCTAAATGTTGTAACTGATGTGTCCTTTGGAGCCATCTTGATTTGGTTATAGCCTGATGGTCCATCCTTGAAAGAAAAAATCTCATGTGTCAATGCGATGTCCACCATTAATTCTGGTATCAGTAACGGAAACTCATCTTTTGGACATGCCTTATGTAAACCTCTGAAGTTGACCCAAACCCATATTTGTCCATTCTTCTTCTTAACATGTACAATGTTGGCCAAACTTATAGGGTATTTCTCTTCTCTTACAAACTTAGCGTCTGTTAACTTTTTTACTTTAGCATTGACTTGTTGCCTATCTCGATGTACATCCTTTTGAGAGCATGTTGTACTGTAGTCATATCTTTGTCGACCCTGAGTTCATGAACAGTAACTTCTGATGATAGTCCTAGCATTTCATCATAGCTCTTGGAGAAGCAATCTTTATTTTTTGATAGTAACATTATCAATTCTATGGATTCTTCCTTGTTGATTACATAAATTATAAAGGTGGGTCAGGGATGCTCTTCAGTCTCGAGGTTGATTTCTTTCAATTCATATGCTGTTGATTTAATCTCTTCTTCAAATTCAGATAGGGGCAGCATCTGTTAACTAATTCTCAGTGTCATCCTCTGTATCAAGGCAATCCTCTTCAAATCTACTAGTAACAAACATGCAAACTTTTGAGTTATCGCGTGGTCCTACAATGTCAAATCCAAGACCCTCTTTTGAGTTAGGAGTTCAACTTTTAACATTCCACAATTTTTTTAAAATGTTGTAGCTTATCCATTGAAATTTTCTTTGGTACATATCCCTATGGAGATAATTTTAGTAAGCACACAGAAGAGTAACCAAAATGAAATTCCATTAACTCGTTAGAATAGTCTTCCAAATTTACATGATTTTCAGAACTAGTAGAAGGGGAAGCATGGTAAAACTTGATCGAGTTTGAACCAATGCTACAAACTTCTTTGACATCTAAACTATCAAACTTTTGAGGGTCGATTGGAACAAGGGTCATTCATATAATGGTTGATCTGATCACACATCAACTCATATTCACTTTTCTCCACATCTTCTAAGGAAATCTCGTACTGAGGTTTCTTTTATTTTATCATCATCATCATTTCTTCCTCAGAGCTTTCTTCATCAAAAATTTCTTCCATATTGATGTTGATGGTTGGCCTAGTCCATTCAATGATAGTGTTGGTTCTTCCTAGTCCACGTCCCCGACCTCAATCTCGGGTGTATGAGTTGAAAGAACTTCTACCAAATTGTTGTAAATAAACAGTTGTAGATCATTGAAGCGTAGTCGAAATGCCTTACCCTTGATTCTTCTGAATCTTCCACTTCATTTGCCATAATTTCACAAGAAAAGATAACTTATTTTAAGGTGCGTAGTAGGCGGTGTCTTCATGAATGCTCACATCATTAACTGAGAATGGTTGTAAAACTCCCTTGATATAATTCTCTTGTCCTTATTTAAAATACTTGATGAATTGATGTAGAGATGAAGAAACCATGTTATGCTCGTGAATCCATGGTCATCTAAGTAAAGTATTGATAGAAGTGTCTGCATCAATGATATGGAATTTCACAAATGTTACTAGTTCTCAAACTTTCATTAATAGTGTAATCGTTTAAATGGCAATCTCTCCCTTCTGATTAAATCTTCTTAACATCATCTTAATGGCTGTAAGCTCCTGAGCATCAATTTCTAAGTATGAGAACATCCGTAAACTCATTAAGTTAAATGATTATCCAAGATCTACCAAATATCTAGACAGTACAAATCCAGAGTGGTCGGTTGTGGTTGATGGTACCGAGCAACAAATCTTCATTTGTGAAGGTTATTGATCCTGAAACTGCTTATATGCAATAGTATAACAATAATTATGATTATATTTTTCACTTATATTTTCTTATTTCGCAAAAAAACCAAAAACTTGATTCTGAAGAAAAAAAAGAATTAAACTTTTAATATATATATATATATATATATATAAGGATACTATGCAAGTATACGTATCGTTATCAAGTAATATAGGACTTTTTGATTAAGACTTGAATATCAAACCAACAGAGAAGATATGCAATAAGCACTTTTTGGAAAACTTTCTATTTTTAAAAAGATAACTATTTAGACTAAAGACGTGTTCACAGTAAAGAAAGTTTTAAATTTTTTTGGTAATTTAAAAATAGTACAAACTTAGAAAGATAACTTGAGTTTTTGTAGAAGAAAGGCACTAAATATGAAAATATCTTTCTCCGTATCATGAATTAGAAATAAGTTTAGGAATTTTGAGGTCCATGTATGCATATAGTGTTGTGTTAAATAGAAGCAATAATGTACTTTGCCCTTACTAGAGATGCTATAAAGAACATTGGTTAAATTAAAGTTTGAATAGTTCTGAAGACCACCTAGGAAGGGAAGATACCAGCTCTCACTCTAGAGTTTCCTCGATTGCCTCCACTTGAGGGCTAACATTTCGTATCAGAACATAAAACAATAAACCAAGTTGAAGGCTTTAACCTGTCACTTTAAAGTCCTCTAACTCTACACTCTTCAATGAATATTTCCCTATTTATTTGCAATCAATCATATGAACTACATTCTCATTCATACAACCTCATGTGATTCTTTCCAATTGTTGACTGAGACAATACCATCTCACTTCTTACATGTTCTCACAACAAATTTTAACATCTCAATTGGCCAAATCAAGAAGTAAATGAAGTACATTGATTTAAATCATCACAACTTCTTCCAACATCAAAGATCAATACTCTCCACAACTTCCATCCAACACTTAATTACCTATCCTTTTAAGATGAAAGATAAATAAAACTACTCAAAATCCATCGAGAAAACAAAATAGCACTTTAGTTTAAAAATAGAATTTTTTGTCAAACCAACAACAAGTCTCAATTAAAACTAAAATTAGTATAAAAAAAGATAAAAACTTATCTCAAGTCTTCTACCAAACACTTGAAGTTCCTTTGAATCTTTTCTCTTTTACAACACTCTCAATATAAAACTAGAAAAAAAAATGATAAATATGTTGTGCCTTGAAATCTCTCCAACTAACTCCCCAATTTTGAAACTTTCAAAACTTTTCAATACTTTCAGGACCTCTTTCAAAGTCCCAATCTTCTTTCTTTTATAATTCTCCAAAAGGTGCCTTGGTATCTCTTCAAAATGTCTTTTGATTTGATGTATTTCCCCAAGAGATGCATCCTTTCGCAATAATTTTCATCCATGGTGGTTGTAAATACATATTAAGCCAATAGGTGCCTCAAAAACCTCTTCAAAATTCACAAAAACAAAAATTACTCATTTAATAACTATCACTGGTGCTTAAGCTCGGGGCCTCTGGTGCTTATGCGCAGCCTTCTCAGTTTACCCGACGCTTAAGCGGCAGATCTAGCACTTAGGTGCCAAAACACTTCTGCACATCATTCACCTATTTGCTCCAAATTTGACTATTTTTCACTCCTTTAAGCATTTTTCACCTTTTTACATGTACTTGAAAGAAAAACACAGAAATACCTCCCATTAAAGTGCAATATCTCAAAAATAGGTATAAAAATGTGCTAAAAACATTATATATTTTAGGCGTATCAAAATCCCCCAAACTTAAAATATTATTTGTCCTCAAGTGACACTTCAATCTTTAAAAACTAAATATGTATGATATGTATGTGAGTTTCTTTAGGTGTTACTAAAATTTAGATTTAGAAATATAGTAGTCTAATTTAGAAAAACTATTCAATAAATGAGACTAACTTAAAGTTTAGAAATTTTATTGTTAAGAAAGATGAAAATCTAAGTTCCTATCTAATTCAAAAATATTATAAGTCTTCCAAATTTAGAATTTAGTTTTTTTATTATCTCAACTTAAAATTTTTTATAAAGAATAATTTTACTTACTATATTATATCTATAAGCTTAAGATTTTCTCAAGTCTTATACTTTAAAAAGATTGAATGTAGAACCAATTTTTGATAAGGTACTAATCCTCAAGCTTCTCCTCCCTTATATTTTTTTTTTATCTTTATCTTTTCTCTTTTTTTTGTTTTCTTTTCTTTTATTTTTTTTCTTTTTTCTCTTTTTTATTTCTTTTCGTTTTAGGCAAGAATTACTATATCTAGATAGACCTTTAATAATTTTGAATTCTACTTTTCCTTTCCTAAAGCAATGTCTTGATAAATAACTTTTACTTATAAATATAATAATAGCCTATAAAAGTATCTTTAATAAAAAAATTTAACTAATAAAAATAAAAGTCTAAATTTCTAAAATTTTCAAAATGCAATGTTTCTTACTAAAGGTAGTTACTTATATTAATCATTTTCTACACTAAAAATATTTAACTTAAAGTCTTTCTTCAATACCCAAAATTTCAACTAAATTCTCTTACTCATTTTTAAAATCAAATTTTACTTTCCTACTATAACTTCATATACATGATCAATTTTTCTTTTCAAATCAAATTCACTTGTAGTGCATTTGAGAACAAATAAAATTAAAGTCTTAAAAATATTTTTCATCCCCCCCAAACTAAAATTTTTATGAGATTAAACAGTTTAGCATCAAATATATATAAGCCGGAATGGAAATAACAATAACATGCTTACAGGAATTTTTATACCCTAATGACACAAGAATAAAACTAAAAATAGGAGTAAAATTTTTTTCGATCAAATTTTCTAATATTTTCACTTCAATTTAATATGTAGAGATTCAATAGACTTCTAAATAGTGGGTATAAACATAAAAGCAGACTAACACACTAACTTGACTTCACAATCTCAACATAAAAACAAACACAATAACATGATACAAGAAAAATACAGGGTAGCAGTTTCCTAAGTTTCAAACATTAAGACCTAAGTTATCAAGATTTTCAACTTTACAAAAGACAAAATTAAGTTACGTTCTAAACTAAATAAATCACAAAACTCACAACAGTTACTACCCTAGAATTTTAAAATAAGCAACTAACTAACACAAACATTACAATACATTTAAAAATAAAAATCTCACACATCACAATATCTAAACAAGTAAATATACATACATGTCTCAAGTCCAAAACATGAAAACACATCACATCACGATTCTCACTTAATCATAAAAGTACAAACCACATCACCTAGTTCAAACCAACACACAGATGCAAATTTAGCAAGCTCATACCACGTAGTTCATATCATATTACAATCATAAAATAAATATATCAGTTCTACTCTTCATCATCTGAATCACCGTTATCCCAAACTTTTGTAGGCTTATAATCACGGTATCTAGGACATGGAGGAAATTGCACTCCTTAGGCTCTCCAAAGATGAGTGAAATTTCTCTTCATAATCACTTTGTCTTCTATTCTACCTATCACCATGCTCTCCAAAATGCTCTAAAATTTGTACCCTATCAGCGGTAAAATTAATATTATCCATCATCCTCTACAATAATTGATCTTGGGTCTCAGTAGAATCACCTCAAGATTTAGAAGCACATGAGGTAGATGGTTTAGATGAAGAAGCAGCAGAGGTAGAAGCAGCAGACGTCTCAATTCCATAACTCCTAGAAAATCCTCCTCTTTAGCCAAAAATAGAATGCTTAGAATAAGTCTTCACATTCACCTTAGTGATGGGCTTTAGAGGTAACATCACTTCCTACTAGCTATCATATCTCTCCAGCCTGCTCATACAAAGAAAAGATCTAGGAAGCAAATCCCAGACCTGCAATAGTAACGACAGTAGATGAATTGATGATAGTCTGACAAATCAAAGCTCCTATGTTGATGAGCTTTCCTTTCTGGATACAATAATTTAACGTCATTCTCTCTCTGGTCACTTCACTGATATGAATTGTTGGTAGTAGATGAGCAGAAATAAAATTGTGTCAGGCCTTTGAAGAAGCACATAACTTTGAAGTTGGGAAGTTGACTATCCTCTCATTAGTGATCTTCCAAAGTCCTCTCCCAATAGTCAAGTAGGAAATAATCTCATCTAACTCCACTTCAGTCAGACTATAATTTGCATAAAAATATAATGTATCAAGTAGCAGATGATAAAACAAGTTGATTACCTCTGGTGAAAAAGGTACCAACTTTCCCCAAACCATGACTCTATTGTCTTCAGCCTTGGGAAGGTCTAAATAGAACTCCCTAACAGCATAAATAACCACCACAGCAAGGAAACAATAGAATTGTTCCCACTATTGGTGAATGATTAAATCCTTTACGTCTCCACCTGAATTCCTAAAACACCGCTCCTGAATCAGTTCCTGTGATTGCAATGCATCACTGTATGGATCATGAACCTTCAAACTAACAAATTTACTTGAATCAAAAGGGCTCTTTCCTTTACTCCTCTTCATTCTTGGTATCATTCTACAAATTTTATAAATTCCAAAAATAACTTCAAAAAGAAAGTCTAAATTACTAAACTAAACTTCCAATGTATAATCTACACTTCCCATGCAATTTTCATAAAACTTTTTCTCATTTTTCACTATGAATAGTGACCTTTCGAATTTCTCCAAATGTGCTCAAAATAAATGGTGAACATACAAAATTTATGTATAGAAGTAAAGCTCTTACTTCAAGGAACTTAGATCTAGCAAATTTCACTTAATTTCACCAAGAAATGTTCACTTTATATGTGCCCTACCCTTCCAAAACCGTGATTTTGAGAGGTTTAAGGTGACGGGAGGCGTAAAAATGGCAATTTTTGGGCCAAAATTTCACTTCTAACCATTCACAAACTGGTTTTTGTTAATCAATGCTTAAGGGCGGGTAAGTGGTGCTTAAGCGCCTGCCTCTCGGGTTGGCTCGAGCTTAAGCGTGAGTTGTGGCGCTTAGGCACTAATGCCCGATTTTCAAAACTTTCAAATTAAAGTAAAATGCTCTATTTGCCTAAGTAAACCACTGCTGAATGGTCTCACAACACTTAAATGTCTATTTTCAACTTCTTATAACTCCCCTCTCTCTCAAAACTCTTTATAATAACTGTTTTAATTCGATGCTAAAAATAACACAAATTTTCAAACAAAAAAACTTATATTAATTCAAAAACATGCACTAATACTTTTAAACACTTAATTCTTACTCCAAATAGTCTTGGATGAGAAATTTTTCCTAAATACAAGTACACAACAATCATTACACATAAAAAGGTCATAAATAGTAAAAACAAGACTTAAACAGTAAAATATTTGAAAACAACAACTTCTAACACAAAAATTCTAACACTACACTTAATTCCATTCTTCATTCAAAGGAAAAAATTCCTATCTTTCATTAGTCTCTCCAGGAATTTAGGGTTGATAAAACAGACGGTGGTGACGAGCTCTGCTACTATCTTCTTCAATCCACTTCTGCTTTATGAACATCGCCTTATCCACTTCCTCTATATAACTTGTGTGGCTAAATTGCATCTTCAATTTCCATCCAAAATGCTCTAGATGGCATGTAACTCAAGTACTTTGGTCTCAAATAAAGCCATAGTATTTTCCATTTTGTTGATCTTCTCTGATATCCTTCAATACTAACGTTACATCTCTTGTGTACTTTGACTAATGAACCTTTTCATCATGGTTTCTTCCTTTTTCTTAAAATCCTTCTCCCATGAAGACATTTTCTCTAAATCTAACTTTCTCTTAAACTTTTAGGGCTAGAAATGATCTATGGTGAAATTCCAACACAAAATCCTTCTGTTTATAGGCCTAAATCCTTCCATTAACTCCTAGACACATTTAGAAACTGTCTTGGTATGTTTTTATAAACTAGTTATTTTTTAAAACTTCTAGAATATTAATTTTGCACATGTGTTTAAACTGTCGTACTTAAGCGTCGGATCTGGTGCTTAAGCGTCAGTGCACATTTTTGCACTAGTCAACTTAATATCCAAATTCTTATCCTAACATATCTTGGTCACTAAATAAAGTCTTAAAATCATTACTGACACATAATTGTTTCAAAAAATACTACCCCAATTTTCTTAATCACACACAAGACAACAATCAAAATAAAAACACACTGATAACTATGAGTTGCCTACCACAAAGCGCTTAATTTTATGTCGTCAGCCCGACGTAACCAGTGCTTAATCTGGTTGACCCAGCATCATTCCATCATTAAGTTTATGTTGATCCACTATGAAATAAGGTTTCAACATATGTCATTTAACTTTAAATATTTTCTCACTTAGGTTCTTTAATATCCACACCTCTATAAGGATAAAATTTTATCACAACAAATGGGCCCATCCACCTGGACTTAAGTTTGCCTGGAAATAATCTTAACCTTGCATTATATAGCAAAACTTGTTGCCCTGACTGAAAATTTTTAGTAAGAATCCTTCGATCAAGCCACATCTTCATCTTTTCTTTATAAATCTCGGCACTCTCATAAGATTCATTCCTTATCTCTTCAAGCTCATTTAATTATAAAACCATTTCTCATCAGCATCTTTCAAATTATAATTAAACTCTTTAATCACCCAATATGCTTTATGCTCAAGTTCGATTGGTAAGTGACAAGCTTTCCCAAATATTAACCTATGTGGGGACATTCCTAAAGGAGTTCTTTCTGCAGTCCTATAAGCCCACTAAGCATAGTCAAGTTTGACTAACCAATCCATTTTTGTTGGATTCTTTAATAATCTTTTAATTTCCCAATTTGATAATTTAGCCAAAAAACTTCTCTGAAGATGATAAGTAGTAGCAATCCTATGATTTATAGGATATTTATTTAATAACTTCTACATTATGGCATTGCTTAAATGAGCTCCCCCATCATAATGATAACTCTTGGCAACCCAAATCTACAAAATATGTTCGTTTTCAAAAATTTTGCAACGCTTTGAGCATCACATCAAGGTAAAGAAACAGCTTCTATCCATTTGGATACATAGTCCACTCCTAATAAAATATATAAATTTCAAAAATATGTTATAAATAGTCCCATGAAATCTAATCCCTAAACATCAAATATTTCAACTTCTAGCATATAATTAAGGGGCATCTCATTTCTTCTAGAAATATTGCCTACTCGTTGACATTTATCACAAGTTTTGATATAAGCATTAAAATCTCTAAAAATTGTAGGCCAATAGAATCTAGATTGTAAAATTTTGTAAGTTGTTTTATCAACACCAAAATGTCCCCTAAATTCAGAATTATGACATTTTTAGAAAATTTCATAAGTTTCTTCTAATGGTACACATCTTTGAATAATTAGATCATTTCCTTGTTTATATAAAAATGGGTCATCCAAAAAATAAGTCTTAGCTGCAGAAATAAATTTTCTCTTTTGTTGTTATGTCATTCCATAGGGTATAATATCACTAACAATAAAGTTCACAATGTTGGCATACTGCGGAACACACCACTCATTAATAGTTAACAATTTTTCATCTAAAAAATGTTCATTAATTTCTTTTTCAAAATAGAGTGGTTTTTCTAACTCAAGGCTAAAAAAATGATCAATAGTTTGATTTTCAGTCCCCTTTCGATCTACTTTTTCAAAATCAAATTCTTGCAAAAGAAGAATTCATCTTATAAATCTAGGTTTAACATCCTTCTTTTCATTAAGTACTTAATAGCAGAATGATCTGTATGCACTACACAATGAATTCCAACTAAGTATCATCTAAATTTATCAAAAGTATATACTATTACTAATAACTCTTTTTCAGTTGTTGTATAGATAATTTGAGTTTCATTAAGATTTTTACTAGCAAACTAAATTGCTTTGAGAATTTTATCATATCTTTGTCCTAAAACAACTCCTATAGTATAATCACTAGCTTCACACATCGATTCAAAAGCTTTTGCCCAGTTTCGTGAAACTAAAATTGCTGCAGTGATTAATTTTTCTCTTAATAAATTAAAAGCTTTTAGGCATTCCTTATCAAAATTGTAAATTGCATCTTTCTTCAGTAAATGTCATAAAGGCTTAACAATCTTTGAAAATTATTTAATATATCACCTGTAGAATCCATCATGTCCTAAAAAGCTCCTAATTTCCCTTACATTTGTTGGATAAGGTAAATTATCGGTCACTTGAATTTTAGTAGGATCTACTTCCATACCATTTTTTTATATTTGATGACCTAATACAATTCCTCTTGCTACCATAAATTGGCATTTTTCCCAATTAAGGACTAAATTTGTTTCTTCACAGTGCTTAAGAACTTTATATAAATGTTCTAAACATGAGTCAAACGAAGTACCAAACACTGAAAAATCATCCATGAATACTTCAATCCCTTGTTCACTTAAATCACAAAAAATTATCATCATATATCTTTGAAATGTAGCAAGGACATTACATAAACCAAAGGACATCCTTCTAAAAGCAAAGTACCAAAAGGACTAGTAAAAGTTGTTTTCGCTTAATCTTCAGGAGATATTTGTATTTGGTGATAACCAGTTTATCCATCCAAAAAACTAAAGTATTTGTGCCCAGCTAGTCTATCCAGCATTATAACTAGAAAGGGTAATGAAAAATGATCTTTCCTAGTGGCAAGATTTAACTTTCTATAATCAATGCATATTCATTGCCCTGTAACTTATCCAGTAGGTATTAATTCATTATGTTCATTCACAGTTACAGTTACTCCTCCTTTCTTATGAATGTAGTGAATTGGACTAACCCATGCACTATCTGAAATAGGGTGGATAATTTCAGCATCTAACCACTTTATAACTTCTTTCTTAACAACTTTTTTCATAACAGGATTCAGTCTCCTTTGAGAATAAGCCCTGGGTCTACAGTTCTCTTCCATATGAATTCTATGCACACAAACTGAAGGACTGATTTCTTTAATATCAGCAAGTGTCCATCCAAAGGCTTTCTTAAAATTTCTCAAAATTTTCATCAACCTTTCTTCTTCTTCCATCATTAATTTTGAGGAAAATATAACTATTAAGGTGGAGGAATCTCCAAAAAAGACATATTTTAAAATTTCAGGAAGTAACTTCAACTCAAGTTTCTGGTGGTTTTTCAATTGATTGACAAAATGATTTATCTTTATCTATCGTGTCCAAAATTTCAAAACTTTCTCAAACATAGTTTGAATCTTCCTTTGAAAGTTCTTCACATCGATCTAATTCCTCTTCTTGCTTATGTTCCAAATCTTTTTCTTCATATTTTTCTTCACAAGCTATTTTGAAATGACATTCATTTAGATATCTTATAACATCCATCCTATAAAATTCATCATCTTTGCCTTTTGTAGGATATTTCTTTGATCTTGAAATATTGAAAGTAACAGTTTGATCATTGACGCACGTTGTTAATTCCCCTTTTTGAACATCTATCATTGCTCTTTATTGTGGCTAGGAAAGGTCTACCCAAAATGATAGGTATCTCTTTATCTTCATCCATATCTAGCTCAATGAAATCAACAGAAATGATAAATTGATCCACTTCACTAGGACATCTTCTATTACTCCTTTAGGGTATGTTATCGAATGATTTACTAGCTGCAGAGTTACAGTAGTAGGGATAATTTCTCCTAAACTCAATCTTTTGAATATTAGTAATGACAAAAGGTTAATTCTTGCACCTAAATCACATAAAGCTTTCCCAAAAAATCTGTCTCCTATTGCCCATGGAATTGTAAAGCTACCAGGATCATTAAACTTTTCAGGAAGCTTTTACTAAATTGTAACACTTCACTCCACACTAAGCCCAATAGTCTCATTATCATCAAACTTCCTTTTCTTGTTGGGAATATCCTTCATAAACTTTACGTAGCTTAGATTTGTTCTAAGGCTTCAACAAATGGATTATTAATTGTAAGCTTCTTAAATATTTCTAGAAATTTTGAAAATTGCTTATCCAACTTCTGCTTATGAAGTCTTTGAGGAAATGGAGGTGGTGGTTTTTCTAAATCAAGTTTTAGTGGAGAAAAAGGTCTTTTAGAATTTTTTTAGCGTACTCTTTTGATTCTTTAATTTCTTCTCTCTAAACTTCACTTTCTTTTTGAACCCTAACTTCCAACTCTCTTATGATTCTAAGTTGAATGGTTTTTATTTGCTCTTTGTTCTGGTCTTTTGGATTTGATTCAGTATTAAAATGTTCCTTGGGATTTATTACTTAATTAATCTGCAATTTACCCAAGTTGATTCTTAATATTTCTAATTTTAGCTCCTTGACTTATTAATTGATTTCCTATTTATAACACCACTTCTTCTATAAAAAACTTCTTCTCCTTAAATTGTGTGTTATTGTTTAAGCCTGGAGGATAAGTAGATCTATAATTATTACTCCCTTGATTTTTATAGTTTCCTAATGAGTTTACTTAATTATTCCTCCATTGTTGATTATTACCACCCAAAACATTGTTCCCGTTAAAGTTGGGATGGTTTTTCCAACCTGGGTTACAATAATTTGAATATGGGTTATTCTGCTTGTTACTTATGGCATTCAAATTTTCCAAGCATGCTTGAGAATCTACCATTGGGCCTAATGAATTCTCTTCAATCATGGAAATTGGTTGAGAAACATTCATTCCAAATTGATCTAACTTATTTGAAATTCCAGCAACTTGATTTTCTAACATAGTAAATGCATCAGTTTCATGAATATTGGCTACTTTCTTAGGATTCACCCTCTTGGAAGGCCATTGAAAATTATTGGTAGTCATTTCTTTAATTAAAGCATAGGCGTCATGAAATGGTTTTCACATCAATGAACCACCAGTAGCGGCATCGATAATTGATCTAAAAGATCCAAATTATTCATTATAAAAAGTTTGAATTATTAACCAATCTAGTATATCATGGTGTGGACACTTTCTTAAGAGTTCTTTAAATTTTTCTCATGCTTCGTAAATAGATTCCCCTTCAAACTGATTAAAAGATGTAATATCATTTCTAAGTTTCGCGGTTTCTTATGGTGGAAATATTTAACAAAGAATTTTTATGCTAAATCACCCCAAGTTTTGATAGATCTAGGTGCTAATGAATTCAACCACATCTTAGTTTTATCGCTCAGTTAGAAAGGAAATACCCAAGTATTATGGCATCATCTGATACACCATCATATTTAAATATAGTGCATAATTCTAGAAACTTGGCAAGATGTAAATTTGGATCTTCACTTGGCGATCCCCCAAACTTATTATTTGATATCATTTGGATAAAAGCAGGTTTATGCTCAAATGAATTAGCCACTACAATAAGTTTTTGAATACTACAATGAAGTTCATCTACAATAGGGTTGGCATAATCTCTTAGAGGTCTAAATTCTTGTGAATTTCAAAATTTGGATCATTTTGCTTTGAAATTTTTGTAATTTTTTTAAAATTTTTCAAGATTTTAATTTTTTTTGTTTTTATAATTTTTCTAACGGTTCTCTCTAATTTAAAATTATAGGGAACTAATCCATTTTCAAACACTAATTGCGGGGTAGTAAATCCTCAAACTATTACTTCAATAATCATATTCTCCTTTCCTTTAGCAGACGAGGGAACACTAGACTTAATAGGTGCCAGTATAGCAATAGTCTACACCTTCTTGCAAGAAAGGAATTCTTCAGGATAGTTCAAAACAAATGACTTTTGTACTTTCGGAGTGGTAACTTTCATCATAACAAATGGAGCCTTTCTGAGCACAACTCCAAGCTCATCAAATCCAGCTCCAAACTTAATGGTAGAGCAACTCTACGGGCATCACGACTAGTTGGAGGTTGCAAGATAAAGTGAGCATCGGGAATGCTATTGCAACAGCTTCAAAAAAAAAGCGCTGGGGTTAGTTATTTGGCCAATACCTTATAATTTGAGTGCGAACACTAAAAATTAACAAGGGTCATACTATAGACTGGGTAAGTCTTTATTTAATTTTAATTTTTGGAAACTTTAAAATTTAGTAAAGTAAATTAAAATTAGAGGAATGTTTTTAATTAAAAGGTTAAATTTAACCAAGAGTGCTACAATTTGAAATAATTTGCAAAGTAGCAAACCAAACCTGAAAGACAGAAGGAGAAGAGTAAATTTTAGGACCCAGTGCGACACCAACTTCACAACGCACAATTCCCAGACAGAATTAGTCAACCAACACACTTATCAGGGGTCTGACCCCACATAAAAGACAAAAGTCCTAATAAATTACTAAACCTCTCCATTCAAAGGTGATTGAACAGACGGTCTTGAAGTCTGAAAGAGTTGATCGTACTCACCCAAGTTAGAAATTGGTGAACCATACCAACAGATAAAGGGTGATTCGGTCCATAATAAAGATGGACAAATTACCAACGTATGAAGATAAGATTCCCTGATTTACTGAGGGAGAGAAACTAGTCCCTATCGGAGTTGCCAGAAATTGTTGGTCCGCAAATTAGAAATTGTCACTCACCTGAATGGATATCCCGATGCCCGGTTTTAAAATGTGTTTAATTTAATTTAAATATATGTATAATTTGGAAAAATTAGTATTTTAAATTTTTAAAATATGAGACAGTACTGATCTCATATCCTCACTTGTTTAAATAAGCGAGCCTAACACCGCAACAAATGCATCTATTCCAAAGGGTAGACACAATACTGACGGGCGATGCTCGATTAAATAATATAAAGAATTTATGACATTTGTTTATGTCTGCAAAAATCCTTTTTTATGTTAACCGACAAGTTCTCTTATTTAATTTAAAGAATTAAATAGGGTTTATATTAAGTTGGATTCTTAAAATTTTTCTATAAGGGCAGGCTCCTATAGTTAATTACATCTTAGATAACTGAAGTCACCTAAGAAAACTGTCTATAAAAGTAAGGAGATGTAGTCTTCAAGAATTCAAAGGGATAGGTCTTTTTAAAAGATCAGACAAAGAGGTGTGAAATGGGAATGGATCAAATTTGAAACATTTTATTTTGGAATCCAAAGGAAGAAAAACTAGAGGATGTCATGAATCTTGAGGAGAACCTCGGTGACTTCCCAGCTATCTTATGGTTCGGCTTCAATTTTGAGAAGAAGAATTATTTAAATGTTACATCCTGTCAATTTTTATTTGTTAGGGCTTACATATATGCGAGACACTCGCACAAATAGCCTAGAAGATGTGAGAATTTAGGTCATGTGGAATGACAACCTTAGAATCCTAAGGTGAGTTCATGCTTAAATTGTATAGCAAAGTTATACAAGGTCCTAAGAGAATATGTTAAGGACATATGTTGGACTAGTTAGATAACCTCAGAATCTTATGGCTTGTTGTTTAATTCTGAGGAAAGATGTGTTGTTGAAGATCCTCATGTTATTGTAGATTGTTGTTGTAGAAGGTTGCCAACAAAGTTAGCTCTAGGCTCCTCGGCCAAGTAGAAGTCCTAAAATCAAAGGTTTAAAGGTTTAAATGACAAGTTTATGGTTCAATCATTATGGAGGGAGGGAGGTTAAAGTTGATTAGAGCAACACCTGTTAAGTTCTCACGGTTCTCTCGTTCTGGTATCACTATTTTCTTTTAAGTTTACTTAGCTTAAACGAGGTGTGAAACCCATTTAAACAAAAGAGATCTCCTTTGAGACTGTGGGTTACATCCTCTAAGGGACTCTTGTATTTTCAAAAGGACGTTTTAAGTTTAGTGAAATTTCAAAGGATTTATGGTTACATTTGAAAAAAAAAATTTAGATTTTTCAAAATGTTGATTAATTTTTTGAAGATGGTTTTGATTTTTTTTTTCAAGTAAAGTTGAATGCACATCAAAGCAGTTATAAAATTTTGCAGCGAAAGTAAATTGCAAAAAGTAAAATGATTGAAATTAGTTAGCACTGTAAAAGCATACTTGTCATCTTCTCGGCATTGCCGCTAAAAGACTAGCTTTTGTAACATATATATAATTTTGCAGAAATTTAACTAAATTGCAAGAGTAGATGAAGGTGTATCTAACAGACTAAAAAATATGACTTATTGAGTCCTAAAAAATCTTAGCGGATGATTTTAGAATAAAATATGGCAAGTTTGATTTTTTCTTCAAAATATCCAAGAGATTCCAAAGTATTCGGGGAATGAACCTGAACTGCTTTAAAGTTCTTTTGAAACATTTCAATTTCGCTTTGAACTTATCATATTGTTCCATTAATCATCCGAGGTCAAGTTAAAAATTACCACGTTACTTGGTCATCTTTGACATTTTAATTATCCAAATGACAGGGTACTCAGTTAATTAGTTTATATTTCATTTAAAAGTTATTTAGGTGAAGGCTCCTAAGCAAATTTAAGTCATTAAAGATTTTGTACCCACCACTAAATTTGGGATCATAGTGTTTAGAAGTGCTTATCATCAATGAGATTATCCTTTTCTAAATCTCACAAGCAAGTTTAAATATCAAGCCTAGATCACTAACAAACCCTTAAAGATTTTAATGGGAGAAAGTGCAACAATTAAAACTAATTTATGTGATACATGTCCTCATTAAAACATCATATCATCATCAATTGTGGGCATAAAAAATAATGTGAACTGTCATCCTCTTAGCCTAAGCCCGTCACTTCAGAATCATTTGATTTTGATTAACTTTCAAATCTTGAGAATTTAAAAATTATAATTTTACTCTTATCATGAAAAAGTGACAAATTGATTTCTACCTTTTAACCCATGTGTTCAATCATCCAAAAGTGCTCATTAAGATCAAAATTACCCATTTTCCTTTTAGTTGATCCTAAATTTTTATTAAGGTACCATAATATAAAATAACCATTTTGCCCTTCGGGCACTCCACCTCATAACCCTTTAAGCATAATCCAAATGACTTTAAAAGTTTTAGAGTACTCTGTCCATGGGAAATTAAAACATCAGAGAATAAAATGTGTCTTTCAATTTTTCATTTAATTTAAATAATTATTTTAAACTAGAAAATAGGAGCTTTAAATATTAATTTATTTAGTTAAAAAAAAGTTTTTTTTTTGCTTATGGGAAAAATATTAGAGCTTCACCTAGGTCAGAGGAACACTTGGGCAAAATTCCTTGATTTTTGAAATTAAATTTTAATTTAATTTTACAATTACTTATTGATTTTTAGCGATTTAATTAAATCACTCCAAGTTTAGGGAACTCACTGAGATAAATATCAAATTTTTATGATTTTTAATTTATTTATTACAATTATTTAATGGGAAAATAAGGAAAATATATTTTAGGCCCTTAAAATTTTATTTTTAACTTTGAGAAATTGGGAAAAATATTTTAATGAATCGTATGTGGTTAGGAAATAATTAGGCACATTTTGAAAAAAATTTGGATTTTTTGAATTTTTAATTATTTTTAATTTAAAATGTAGTTCAGAAATGAAGATTTTCTCATAAATAATTTTTTTCCTAAGTGTCGCTAATCACAAAGAACTCAGAAAACACTTTTCATAATTTTCCTAATTGTATTTAATATAATTTAAATATTTTTGTACAAAAATATAGTTTTCCTCATAAAATCAACTTAGTACCCAAACTTAATCAAATAATTTTCAAATTTTTACACTGAGTCCACATGATTTTTCTAAACAATTTGGAATTGATTTTATTAATTTTTTAACAATTAATTTAAATAAATTAGGACAAGTTATAAAAATTTAATTAACTATAGAAATGTACATAATTATCCTTCGTCCATCTGATACAAGCGCAATCGGACGGCTCTCCGTCATCATCCTCGATGACCTGACCCATAAGTCATCTACAATAAAAACTTATGATCTCAAGCTAGACTCAACCAAATCACATGAGGTTTGCTCCTACACCTTCATCTACTCAAGACTAACTTATCTATATGGTAGATCAAGCATGAAATATAGTATATACGTATGGAGAATCAAATTATGTTTGATTTAGCGTGAGAGCCCAATACCTTTGTCTAAGAGGTGTGGCCTCAATCAGATGGTTGGAGAAGCTTTAGAGGAATCCAAAGAGCCTCTTGATTAGCTTTCGGATAATGGTAAATTTTCTAGGTATGATTTTGACCAAGGCCAATTTCAGGTGTTGGTCTAAAGCTAGGTTAAAAGCTCTTTGTGTTGGGACTTTTATGGTGGATCAACTCCTCTCACTCTAGGGATGGTGTGTGCATAGCTAATTGGACGTTGGTAGACCCTGAAGGTGTGGGGAAAATATATCCTAGTTTTCCTTGAATTTTAAACTCAAAATTAATCCCTCACAAAAGAATCCAGGGGAGGAAAATGGTGGGCTTGAGCTTAGGAGTCCTTGGAAAGTATCTGGAATCAATTGGGAAGTGTTTCCCCAAGGAAATTGGTTAACTCTTATTTTGGCCATGGATGAGATGGTTTAAACAAAGGAGGAATTGGTGGCTGGCTGGGCTTGAATCCAGGTGTAATTAATATCTTAAGTGGAGGGTTGAAAAGTATCAAAGCCAATAAGAACTGGCCAGCTTTAATGGCTGAGTTTGGTTTTAGATTGGGTGGAGGTAGCTCTTGATTTTGGCTATTTTGATCACTAGGGTGGCTGGCCAGAGAAAAAAAGGTGCTCAGGCAGCTAGGTGAGCTTGATGGAGGGTTAATAATTATTAATTCCTAATGGTATGGCAAGATGGCAAGGATATTTTGGTTTAGGTCAAAAATGGGATGAAATCCCTCAAATTTACCGACCATTGGTTCATAACTCAAATAGGGTGAGCTAGGTGGGTCTAAACTGGTCACTAGAGTCCAAATGGAGTTTGTAGTGGCTTTGGTTTGATCAATTTGGCTTGGTTTGGTCAACTTTTGTGTATCAGTTCAATTTTCAGCAATTTGGCTTGAAGTTGGGTTTAGGTTTTACTAGATAAAACATTAGACTCATTTTATTGATGAGAATGGTGTAGATGGTTGTCACAAGAAGTTTAGAAAAGATTTGGAGTGATTTTCATTTGATTTGGAGGTTCAATTTGAAGGATTTTGGATCATGATCTTTGGTTTGAGTTAGGCTAGACTTTGGCTAGGGCCCATTTATTGTTTCAAATTGGTCCTAATAATTGTCATGAAGAGTTTTGTATATCAATTGAGTGGAAATTTAGGGGTTATGGAGTTCAACTTGGTAGAATTTGGGGACATGGCCATTTTAGGGAAAAGTTGGGGGTTTTGGTCAACGTTCATTTTTTTAGTGAAATTGAGGGTTGAAAAAGGCCAATTGAAGGTTCAATTTGATATGGGGAAGTTTTGTGAAGAGTTTATGATGCAAAATTGTAGAAATTGGATAGATTTGGGGGTTCAATTGAGTGAGATTTTGATTTTGGGTCAAATTAGGGCTTTATGATTTGGATTAAAATTGGATTCAAATTTGGATTAATTGGGCTTAGATTTTGTTTCTATCAAGCTTGGAAATGAAGAATTTGAGTTTAAAATTGAAATTATGGAAGATTGAAATCAAATTGGTGCACATGGGGGGTGAATTTGGGTAATTGGGCCTCTAAAGGAAATTTAGGGTTTTTGGTTAAAATAGGTTAATTTGGTCAAATTGAGCTCAATGGAGTGGTCAAAATTGATATTGGGGACATGTTAAATGATTTTGAAGGTTTTGGGACAATTTAAATCACAAAGGGTATTTTGGTAATTTTGGCAAAATGAGGGGTAATTTGGTAATTTTTAAAAGTTTTGGGGGTGTTTTGGAAAATTTGGGTGGTTTCAGAAGGTTTGAGAAGATTTTCGGACAAAATTGAGTTTTTTTGGGTAATTTTGTGGTTCAAGGGTAATTTGGTAATTTTGGTAGATTTATGGGAAAAGGCTGAGTTGGGTATTTTGGTAAAATTGGGGTGTCAACCACCCTACTTGAGCCATAGAGCAATAGAATTATCAACTCTGATTCCTCCATATGTTGGTCCTAGCTAAACCCTAGCCTAGGGTTAGTGGGTCAAGGGGACCATCTACATAAGTCTTTCAAAAGGTTAAGGGATCAAAGTTAAGCAGGTTTGGATTTATGGTTGTGAGCAGAAGTGTAATATGCAAGTGTGTGTGAGAGACCAACCAAGACTTCACCACCAGAGGGTTAATCTTATGGACTAGTAATTCTATGGGGACCCGTTGATCTCGTCTATTTTGACCTCACATACTAAATGCTAAACGGTAGTATCAATATGTGGAACTTCAAGTTGAGAAAAAATAATAGAATTTCTAAGAGCAAGGGTTACTTTTCTAGTTCTCTAGGAATAGTCAACTGGAAAAAAAATCTTACGCCTAGACCCTAGGCTACTAAAGATGAAAAACTAGACCTCAACCAAAAGTGACAGTAACATATTGATCCCTGGATACCTAATGCTTATGCACAGTATAGCAATAGTTCTAATGGTATTTTTCACTTATGTTTCCTTATTTGGCAACAAAACCAAAAACTTGATTTTGAAGAAAAATAAGAATTTAACTTTTCAATTTATATATATTTATATTGGGATACTACACAAGTATATATATCGTTATCAAATAATATAAGACTTTTTTATTAAGACCTGAATATCGAACCCACAAAGAAGATTATGCAATATGCACTTTTTAGAAACTATTTCTATTTTCTAAAAGAAAATTATTTAAACTAAAACTGATTTTTTGTAGGAATTAAAATTTAAATATATTTGGTATTTTTGATATTTTAACGACACAGTAACAACTAAAAAGATAAATAATGTTTTTGTAGAAGAAAAGTATTTAATATGAAAACATCTTTCTTCTTATCTTGAATCAGTAATAAGCATAGGAATTCTGTTGTGGAAGTATGCAAATTATGTTGTGTCAAATAGGAGCAATAATATTCTTTACCCTTACTAGAGATGCTACAAAGAACATTGGCTATTTTAATGTTTGAGTAGTCTGAAGACCAGCTAGGCAGGGAAGATACTAGCTCTCACTCTAAAGTTCACTTGATTTCCTCCACCTGTGGGCTAACATTCTCGTATTAGAACCTAAAACAATAAACCAAGCGGGGGGATTTAACCTGTCACTTTAAAGTTCTATAACTCTTCACCCATCAATGAATATTTCCTTATCCATTTGCACTCAATCATATGAACTACATTCTCATTCATATAATCTCATGTGATTCTTTCTAATTATTGACTAAGACAATACCAACCCGCTTCTTACATCTTCTCACAACAAATTTTAACATCTGGATTGGCTAAATTAAGAAGTAAATGAAGTGCATGGATTTAAATCATCACAACTTCTTCCAACATTAAAGATCAATACTCTCCACAACTTCCATCCAAAACTTAATTACTTATCATTTTAAGAAAAAAGATAAAGAAAATTACTCATAAACTATAGAGAAAAAAAAACCACACTTTGGTTTAAAAGAAGTAATCATTGTCAAACCAACAATAAGTCTCAATTAAAACCAAAAGTAGTCTAAGACAAAAAGATAAAAAAATTATCTTAAGTCCTCCACCAAACTATTGAAGTTCCTTTGAATCTCTTCTCTTTTACAATCACTCAAAAAAAAATAAAAAAAGGATAAAGTAAATAAAAAGTGGCTCCTAAAAATCTCTCCGAAGTAACTCCCAAGAAAAGAACTTTCAAAACTTGCCAATATTTTCAGGACTCTTTCTTAAGTTCTCTCTTCTTTCTTTTATAGTTTTCCAAGAGGGTCCTTGAGATCTCGTTAAAATGTGTCTTGATTTGATGTATTTGCCCAAAAGATGCATCCTTTCATGATAATTTTCGTCCATGGTGGTTACAACCACCTATTAAGTCAATGGGTGCCTCAAAATTCTATTTGAAATTTGGGAAAACCGATTTTACTTGTCCAGTAACAGCCACTAGCACTTAAGTGCGGGGTCTCGACCCTTAGGCGCAACCTTATCTGTTTAATCAACGCTTAAGCGCTGGATCTGGCGTTTAGGCGCCAAAACTCTTTTGAACAAATTTTCACCATTCTGCTCCAAATTTGATCATTTTTCACTCCTTTAAGCATTTTTTCCATTTTTTACTTGTATCTCCCAGAAAAACAAAAAAAACCTTCCATTAAAGTGCAATATCTCAAAAATAGGTATAAAAATAAGTCTAAAAGCACTATATATTTTAGGTGTATCAAAATCCCCCAAACATAAAATGTTACTTTTCTTCAAATGACACTTCAATCTTTAAAAGTCAAATATGTATGATATGTATATGAGTTTCTTTAGGAGTTACTAATATTTAGATTTAAAAATATAGTAGTCCAATAAAAAAAATAATTAGTAAATGAGACGAACTTAAAGTTTGAAAATTTTTTTATGTTAAGAAATATGAAAATAGGAGTTCCTATCTATTTCAGAAATATTGTAAGTTATCTAAATTTAGATTTTAGTTCTTTATTTTTTCAACTTAAAAGTTTTTATTAAAAATAATTTTACTTACTATATTTTATTTAAAGGCTTAAGATTTTATTAAGTCTTATACTTTAAAAAGATCAAATGTAAAATCGATTTTTGATTAGACACTAATCCTCAAGATTCTCCTCCCTTACATTTCTTTTCTTTTCTTTTCTTTTTTCTTTTTCTTTTTCTTTTTCTTTTTCTTATTCAGGCAAGGATTACTATATCTGAAAAGACCTTTAAAGATTTTGAATTCCACTTCTCCTTTTCTAAAGTAGAGTCTTGATATAAAACTTTTACTTATATATATAATAATAGTTTTGAAAATCATTTTAATAAAAGAAATTTAAGTATTTAAAAATAAAAGTCTAAATTATCTAAAATTTTCAAAAATAAAAATTTTCATACTAAAGATAGTAACTTATATTAATCATTTTCTATACTAAATATTTTTAACTTAAAGTTTTTCTTCATTACTTAAAATTTTAACTAAATTTTCTTACTCATTTCTAAAACCAAATTTTACTTCCCTAATATAACTTCATATAGATAATCAATTTTTCTTTTAAAATCAATTTCACATCTAGTACATTTGAGAACAAATAAAATTCCAGTTTTGAAAATATTTTTCATCCCCACAAAGTTAAATTTTTAACAGATTAAACAGTTTAAGATCAGATAATTATATAGGTAGGAAATGAAAATTGAAATAACATGCTAATAAGAATTTTAACATCCTAATTATACAAGTATAAAACTATAGACAAGAGTAAAATTAATTTTTGATCAAATTTTGTATATCTTCATTTTAGTTTAACATGTAGAGATTCAATAGACTTCTAAACAGTTAGTGTAAAAGCAAACAACACACTAACATGATAAAAGAAAAATATAGGGTAGCAGTTTCAGAATTTCAAGTTTAAGATCTAAGCTAGCAAAACTTTTTACTTCATAACAAATAAGAAATTAAGTTAATTTCTAAACTAAATTCATCATAGTACTAAACATAAAACAACAGCTACCACCCTAAAATTTTAAAAACGAAATACTATCTAACGCAACAATCACAACAACTATAAAACATAAAAATTCAAAACACAACATAAATTATGGTCCAAAACAACACACAGATGCAAATGTAGCAAGCTCAGACCACATAGTTCACATAATATTACAATCATAAAATGAATCTCTCGGCTCTACTCTTTATCCTCAGAATCAGTGTTGTGCCATTTTTCTGCAGGTTCATAATCAGGATATCGAGGATATAGA
Source organism: Phalaenopsis aphrodite (assembly GCA_003013225.1). Taxonomy (NCBI): domain Eukaryota; kingdom Viridiplantae; phylum Streptophyta; class Magnoliopsida; order Asparagales; family Orchidaceae; genus Phalaenopsis; species Phalaenopsis aphrodite. Next base: position 410,418 of record NEWO01000469.1, read on the forward strand.
GTAAATTGCACTCTTGGTTCACATCTAATTAGGCTCTCCAAAGATGAGTGGAATTTCTCTTCATAATCACTCTTCCTTCTATTATAACTACTAGTATGATCTGCAAAATGCTCTAAATTTTGTACCTTATCAGCGGTAAAATTGATATTGTCCATCATCTTCTGCAATAACTCATCATGAGTCTTGGTATCACCTCTAGATGTAGAAGCACAAGAAGTAGATGGTCATGATGAAGATGCAACAGAGGTAGATGCAGCAGACGTCTCTAATCCATAACTTCTAAAAAATCCTCCTCTCTAGTAAAAAATCGAATGCTCAGAATAAGTCTTCACATTCACCTTCGTAATGGGCTTTAGAGGTAACATAACTTCCTTCCAATTGTAATATTTCGCTCCGGCCTGCTCGCATAATGAAAATATCAAGGAAACAAATCCCATACCTATCGCAGTAGCAGCAGCAGCTGAACTGATGATAGAGTGATAGATCAAAGCCCCTATGTTGATGGACTTTCCCTCTTGAATACAACAGTTCAACATCGCTCTTTCTCTTCTCACTTCACTGAGGTGATTGGTCGGAAGCAAACGAGCAGAAATGAAATAGTGTCAGGCCTTTGAAGGTGCACATAAATTTGAAGTTGGGAAATTTACTCTCCTTTCATTGGTTATCTTCCAAAGTCCTCTCCCAAAAGTCAAATATGAAATAGTCTAGTCTAACTCTGCCTCAGTAGGACTATAATTTGAATCAAACATAAAGTCTGGTGGTAAATGGTAAAACAATTTGATTACCTCTGGAGTAAAAGGTACCAACTTTCCTCTAACCATAACTCAATCTTCATCAGCCTCTAGGAGATTTGCATAAAACTCTCTCACAACAAAACCACTGTGATGACAGAGAAACAACAGAATTGCTCCCACTGTCGGCGGACTATCAGGTCTTCCACCTCTCCACCTGGACTCTTGAAACATCATTTCAGAATCAATTTTTGTGATTGTAGAGCGTCACTATATCGATCTTGAGCTTTTGAACTGACTAACTTACTCGAATCAAATGAGCTCTTTCCTCTACTCCTTTTCATTCTTGGTGTCATTATATAAATTTGATAAATTCCAAAAATAACTTAAAAAATCAAGTTTAAATCACTAAACTAAACTTCCAAAAGCACTAGCTAAACTTCCCATACAATTTCAATAGATTTTTCTTCACTTTTCACCATGAATAGTAAATTTTTTAAATCTTAAAAAAATGATCAAAATAAATTGTGAAAATCCAAAATTTTTGCATAGAAGTAAAGCTCTTACCTTAAGGAACTTGGATCTAGGATTTCTCACTTGATTCCACCAAGAAATCTTTAAATTCCACTTTCCCTAGCCCTTAAAATCACGATTTTGAGTTAAGGAAGATGATAGAAGGTGTTAAAAATGGTATTTTTAGGCTTAAAATTCAATTTTAATCGTTCGCGAACCGGTTTTCATAAACCAGCACTCAAGCACGGGTAAGTGGCACTTAGGCGCCTGCCTCTCAGGTTGGCTCGTGCTTAAGAGCGAGATGTGGTGCTTAGGCGTAAGTGCACAATTTTCAAAATTTTTAATTCTAAGTAAAATGCACTATTATCCTAAGTAAACCACCCCTAAATGGTCTCATAACACTTAAATGACTATTTTTACTTCCTATAACTCCCTTCTCTCTCAAAATTCTCCACAATAATTAATTCAATTTGAGGTAAAAAATAACATAAAATTTTACAAATAAAAACTTATATTAATTCACAAACAAGTACAAACACATTTAACACTTAGTTCTCTCTCCAAATAGTCTTGGATGAGAAAATTTTCCTAAGTACAAAACACTTAACACACATTTTACAATTAAACACATATGTGACACAAGCACTAAACACAAGACATAAACGCTAACACATTTAAAAACATGACTCCAAACACATAATTCCTAACACTTAACTTAATGTCACTCTTCGTTAGACGGAATGAATTCTTGTCTTTCAGTAGTCTCTCCAAGAATATAAAGTTAATAAAACAGACGGTGGTGACGAGCTCTATACTATCATCTTCGATCCACTTTTGCTTAAGGAACATCGCCTTATCTGCTTCATCTATATAACTGGTATGGTTGAGTTTCATCTTAAGTTGCCACCCAATATGTTCTAGATGAGCATACAATTCAAGCACCTTAGTCTCTAATATAGATATCGTATTCTCTATCTGGTTGATCTTCTCAGATATCCCTTCAAAACTAACGACTAAGAAACCATTATACATCTCCTATGCAATTTGACTAATGAGTTTTTCTTCATGGCTTCTTCCTTCTTCTTCAAATCCATCTCACATGAAGACATTCTCTAAATCTCTCTCTTGTTTAGACTTTTAGAGCTAAAAATAATCCGGGGTGAAACTTCCCAAACCCCTCTATTTATAGGCATAATTCCCCTTCATAACTTCTATACATGACTAGAAATGACCAAGACATGTTTATTCCAACTAAATTGCAGTTATACCTTCTAGTAATCGAAATGTGCACATGTGCTTAAACTGTTGCGCTTAAGCGCCAGTGCACATTTTTTTGCACCAGTCAACTTAATGTCCAAATTCTCATTCTAACATGTCTAGGTAACTAAATAAAGTCTAAAAATCATTAATAGCACATAAAAAACTCAAAAATACTACCCAAATTTCATAATCAGACTCAAAACAACAATCAAAGCAAAAACACACTGATAACTATGGGTTGCCTCCCATAAAGCGCTTGGTTTTACGTCTTCAGCCTGATGTAACCAGTGGTCATTCTGGTTGACCCAACATCATTCCATCATTATATTTATGTTGATCCCCTATATAATAAGGTCTCAATCTATGTACATTCACTTTAAAAATTTTCTCAGAATTAAGATCTTCAATATCCACAGCTCCATAAGGATAAACTTTTATCACAACAAATGGGCTCATCCACCTGGACTTAAGTTTGCCTGGAAATAATCTTAACCTTGCATTATATAGCAAAACTTGTTATCATGGCTGAAAATTATTAGTAAGAATATTTTGATCATGCCACATTTTCTTCTTTTCTTTACAAATCTTAGCAATCTCATAAGATTCATTCCTTACTCTTCATGCTCATTTATTGTAATAATATTTTCTCACTAGCACCTTCTAAATTATAATTGAACTCTTTAATAGCCCAATATGTTTTGTGTTCAAGTTAAACTGGTAAGTGACAAGCTTTCCCAAATATTAGCTTATATGAGGACATTCCTATAGGAGTTCTATATGCAGTCTTATAAGCCCACCAAGCATAGTCAAGTTTGACTGACCAATACATTTTTGTTGGATTCATAAATTTTTCCATTATTATTTTAATTTCTCGATTAGATAATTCAGCCAAACCACTTATCTGAGGAGGATAAGCAGTAGCAATCCTATGATTTATATGATATTTCTTTAATAACTTCTCTAAAATTGCATTTCTGAAATTACTTCCCCCATCCGTAATGATAACTCTCGACATCCTAAATCTATAAAATATGTTCGTTTTAAAAAATTTTGCAACACTTTCAGCATCACATCTAGGTAAAACAACAACTTCTATCCATTTGGATACACAGTCCACTGCTAACAATATATATAAATTTTTGAAAGATGGTATAAATGGTCCCATAAAATCTAATCCCCAAACATCAAATATTTCAACTTCTAGCTTATAATTGAGGGGCATCTCATTTCCTCTAATATTTCCTATTCTTTGACATTTATCACAAGTTTTGATATAAGCATTAATATCTCTAAAAATTGTAAGCCAATAAAATCCAGATTGTAGAATTTTGTATGTTATTATTTCAACTCCAAAATGTTCCCTAAAATTAAATTAATGACATTTTTGGATAATTTCATAACTTTCTTCTAATGGTACACATCTTCAAATGATCAGATTCTTTCCATGTTTATATAAATATAGGTCATTGCAAAAATAAGTCTTAGCTTCAGAAATAAACTTCATCATTTGTTGGTATGTCATTCCATAGGGTTTAAGATCACTAACAATATAGTTCACAATATCGGCACACCACGGAACATGCCACTCATTTACAGTGAACAATTTTTCATCTGAAAAATTTCCAGTAATTTCTTTTTCAAAGCATAGTGGTTTTTCTAATTCAAGCCTAAACAAATAATCAGTAATTTGATATTCAGTTCCCTTCCAATCTAATATTTCAAAATTAAATTCATGTAAAAGAAGAATCCATCTTATAAGTCTCGGTTTAATATCCTTCTTTTTCATGAAGTACTTAATAACAGAATGATCTGTATGCACTATACAATGAGTTCCAATCAAATATGATCTAAATTTATCAAAGGTATATACTATTGCTAATAACTCTTTTCTAGTTGTTGTATAATTAATTTGAGTTCATTAAGAGTTTTACTGGCATAGTAAATACCTTTGAAAATTTTATCATATCTTTGTCCTAAAATAGCTCCAATAGCATAATCACTTGCATCACAAAAGGTTTTTCCCAATTTGGTGAAACTATAATTGGTGTAGTGATTAATTTTTCTTTCAATAATTTAAAATCTTTTAGGCATTCCTCATCAAAATTGAAAAAAGCATCTTTCTCCAGTAAATGGCATAAAGGCTTAGCAATCTTAGAAAAGTCTTTAACATATCGCCTGTAGAATCCGGAATGTATTAAAAAACTCTTAATTTCCCTTGTATTTGTTGGATAAGGTAAATTATTGATCACTTGAATTTTAGCAAGTTCTACTTCTATACCATTTTTTGATATTTGATGACCTAATATAATTCCTCCTACTACCATAAATTGACATTTTTTCAGTTAAGAACTAAATTTATTTCTTCACACCGCTTAAGAACTTTAGATAAATGTTCTAAACATGAGTCAAATGAAGTTCCAAACACTGATAAGTCATCCATAAAGACTTCCATCCCTTTTTCAATTAAATCACAAAAAGTTGTCATCATACATCTTTGAAATGTAGCAAGGGCATTACATAAATCAAAGAGCATTCTTCTAAAAAAAAGTACCATAAGGACTGGTAAATGTTATTTTCTCTTGATCCTTAAGAGATATTTGAATTTGGTGATAATCGATTTATCCATCCAGAAAATAAAAGTATATATGCTCAGTTAGTCTTTCCAGCATTTGATCTAGAAAGGGTTGTGGAAAATGATCTTTCCTAGTGGAAAGATTTAATTTCTATAATCAATACATATTTTCCACCATTTAACTTTTTTGGTAGGTATTAAATCATGTCGGCACTATTTTTGGTGTGGGGTTTGCCCGTAAAAAGCTGTCAGTCATCGGAATTGAAATCCCGTTGCCCGCTTTGGAAGGACGTTAAAAAAAATTAGTTTTGAAAAAGATGAAGTTAAACTGACCCCATAATTTTCATAGTTTAGATGAAAGAGCACTTTACCTCAAATCCTGTATCTATCCCTAAGGATGAACACAAAAATTGAGGGTGAGGCTCGATCAAATAAACTAGAGAAAGTTATGACATCCGTTTGATCTACGAAACCAATGTATTGGCTGACAAGTTTCCCTATTTA
>NEWO01000469.1:422526-438678 GCA_003013225.1 Phalaenopsis aphrodite
CAAAATGATAGGTATCTCTTTATCTTCCTCCATATCTAGTACAATGAAATCAACAGGAAAGGTAAATTGATCCACTTTCACTAGGACATCTTCTATAACTCTTTTAGGATAGGTTATTAAATGATCTGCAAACTACAGAGTTACAGTATTAAGAGTTATTTCTCCTAATCCCAATCTTTTAAATATTGATAATGGCCTAACGTTAATGCTTGCACCTAAATCACATAAAAGTTTCCCATAAAATTTGTCTCCTATTGCACATGGAATTGTAAAGCTACCAGGCTCTTTAAGCTTTTTAGGAAGTTTCTACAAGTTTCTTATGAATTATAGCACTGCACTCCTCACTAATTGCAACAGTCTCATTATCTTCAAACTTCCTTTTTATGTTGAGAATATCCTTTATAAACTTTACATAGCTTGGCATTTGTTCTAAGGCTTTAGCAAATGGAATATTGATTGTAAGCTTCTTAAATATTTTCAAAACCTTTGAAAATTACTTATCCAGCTTCTATTTATGAAGCATCTGAGGAAATGGAGGTGGTGGGTTTTTTAAACCAATTTTTGGTGGAGAAATAAGTCTTTCAAAATCTTTCAGAGCGTCCTCTTTTGATTCTTCAATTTCTTCTCTCTTTACTTCAATCTCTTTTTGAATCCTACCTTCCAATTCTCTTTTGCTTCTAAGTTGTACGGCTTTAACTTGCTTTTTATTTTGGTCTATTAGATTTGATTCAATATTATTAGGAAGTGTTCCTCAGGATCTATTACTTAATGAACTTGCAATTTGCCCAAGTTGATTCTCAATATTTCCAATTATAGCTCCTTAACTTTTTAATTGATTACCCATTTGTAACACCACTTCTTCTACATATAACTTCTTATCCCTAAATTGTGTACTATTGATTCCTGGAGGATAAGTAGATCTACAATTATTATTCCCTTGGTTGTTCCAGTTTCCTAATGGGTTTATTTGGTTGTTCCTCCATTGCTAATTATTATCACCTCAATTGTTATTCCAGTTAAAGTTGGAATGGTTTTTCCAACCTGGGTTATAATAATTGGAATATGGGTTATTTTGCTTATTATTTATGGCATTCAAAGTTTCTAATGATGCTTGAGAATCTACCATTTGGCCAAATGAATTCTCTTCAATCATGAAGATTTGTACAGAAAAATTCATTCCAAATTTATCTAAATTTCTTGAAATTGCAGCAACTTGATTTGCTAACATAATAAATGCATCAGTTTCATGAATATTGGCTATATTCTTTGGATTTACCCTCCTAGAAGGCCATTGAAAATTATTGGTAGTCATCTCTTCAATTAAGGCATAAGTGTCACGAAATGGTTTTGACATCAATGAACCACCAGCAGTGGCATCGATAATAGATCTAAGAGAACCAATTGATCCATTATAAAAGGTTTGAATTATTAACCAGTCTAACATAGCTTGGTGTGGACACTTTCTTAAGAGTTCATTAAATCGTTCCCATGCTTCATAAATAGATTCCCCTTCAAACTGATTAAAAGATGTAATATCATTTCTAAGCTCTGCAATTTGTTTATGGTAGAAAATACTTAGCAAGGAATTTTTGTGCTAAATCATCCCAAGTTTTGATAGATCCAGGTGCTAAAAAATTCAACCACATCTTAGCTACATCCCTCAGTGAAAAAGGAAATAACCTAAGTCTTATGACATCATCTGAAATACCATCATATTTAAATGTAACACACAATTCTAGAAAATTTGTAAGATGTAAACTCAGATCATCAGTTGGTGATCCCCCAAACTGATTATTTGATGGCATTTGGATAATATCATGTTTAAGCTCAAAGAAATTAGCCGCTACAGTAGGTTTTTTGAATACTACAATGAAGTTCATCTGCAATAGGGTTGGCATAATCTCTCAAAGGTCTAAACTCTTGATGAATTTCAGCATTTTGATTATTATGGTTTTCCAATTCTATAAATTTTTTGTATTTCTCAAGATTTTAAATTTTTTTGGTTTTTCTGATTTTTCTAATAGTTCTTTCAAATTCAGAATTGTAGGGCTCTAGTCCTTCAGAACCTGAACTACGCATACACTAACATAAAATAAAATAAAATAAAACATACAAAATAAGATAAAATATTTAATGGTTAAATAAGACATTCTAAAAATAGAAATTTACTTAGTTTTCTTCCTCTTCAACGTCGCCAAAAGCTTGATTGCTGGATACCTAATGCTTATGCACGGTATAACAATAGTTCTAATGTTATTTTTAACATATGTTTCCTTAATTTGCAACTAAACCAAAAACTTAATTTTGAAGAAAAATAAGAATTTAACTTTTCAATTTATACATATTTATATTGGGATACTACGCAAGTATATATATTGTTATCAAGTAATATGAAACTTTTTTATTAAGACCTGAATATCGAACCCATAGATAAGATTATACAAAATGCACTTTTTAGAAAGTTTTTCTATTTTTAAAAAGATAATTACTTAAACTAAAAACTATTTTTTGTAGAAATTTAAAATTTAAATATTTTTGGTATTTTTGATATTTTAACGAAACAATAATAATTGAAAAGATAACTAAAGTTTTTGTAGCAGAAAAGTATTTAATATGAAAATATATTTCTTCTTATCATGAATCTGTAATAAGCATAGGAATTATATTGTGGAAGTATGCAAATTGTGTTGTGCCAAATAGTGGCAATAATATTTTTTACCCTTATGAGAGATACTATAAAGAAGATTGGCTAATTTAAACTTTCAGTAGTTCTGAAGACCGGCTAGGCAGGGAAGATACTAGCTCTCACTCTAGAGTTCCCTCAATTCCCTCCACTTGGGGGCTAACATTCTCGTATCAGAACCTAAAATAATAAACCAAGTTGGGGGCTTTAACCTGTCACTTTAAAGTCCTCTAACTCTACACCCATCAATGAATATTTCCCTATTTATTTGCACTCAATCATATAATCTACATTCTCATTCATACAACCTCATGTGATTCTTTTCAATTATTGACTGAGACAATACTAGTCTGGTTCTTACATGTTCTCACAACAAATTTTAACACCTTGATTGCCTAAATCAAGAAGTAAATGAAGTGCATGGATTTAAATCATCACAACTTCTTCCAACATTAAAGATCAATACTCTCCACAACTTCCATCCAAAACATAATTACTTATCATTTAACGAAGAAAGATAAAGAAAACTACTCATAATCCATGGAGAAAACAAAACTACGCTTTAGTTTAAAAGAAGAAATTATTGTCAAACCAACAACAAGTCTCAATTAAAACCAAAACTAGTCTAAAATAAAAAGATAATAACTTATCACAAGTCCTCCACCAAACTCTTGAAACTCCTTTGAATCTCTTCTCTTTTACAATCACTTAAAACAAAATAACAAAAAGGATAAAGTAAATAAAAAATAGTTTCTGAAAATCTCTCTGAACTAACTTCCCAGAAAAGAACTTTCAAAACTTGACTCAATCATCTTATGAAACTTTGAATGTTATAAATAATCAAAATAATAATCCCTATTCTAATTATTACAACCCTGAATGGAAAAATTACCCTAATTTTAGTTGGAATAATTATCACAACTCAGTGAACCCCTTGGAAAATTTAAACAACCAAAAAAATCATAATTAACGACTTTATTATCCTCCCGGATTTAACTCTAACCCTAACCCACGAGTTAGGGAAAAGAAGTTGACAATGGAAGAAGTAATGTTGAATATGGGATATCAAATATAAAATAAAGGGGCTGCTATTAGAAATATTGAAAATAAATTAGGACAAATTACTAGTGCACTCAGTAACAAACCTTCAGAAAATCAATAGAGTACTATGGAGTTAATCTAAAAGATCAAAATAAGGAGAGAATTAAAGCTATTCAATTACGAAGTGGAAATGTAGTTGAAACAAGAATCCAAAGAGAAACTGAAGTTGAATGAGGAGAAGGAAGAGATTTAAAGTGAACATAATGAAAATGACCAAATACAAGTTTATTTAGAAAAACCATCACCTCCGTTTCCTCAATGATTCAAGGAGAAGAATAAAGATAAATAATTTATAAAATTAATAGAAATCCTTAAAAAGTTAATAATAAACATTAATTTCATTGAGGTTTTGGAACAAATGCCAGTTATGTGAAATTTATGAAAGATACACTAAACAAGAAAAGAAAGTTTACACATCATGAGACCGTTGGACTCAGTAAAGAGTGTAGTATTATTATTCAAAAAAAACTTCCTAAAAAGTTAAAAGATCCTGATAGTTTTACTATACCTTGTGCAATTAGTGAAAGATTTTTTAGAAAAGCTTTATTTGATTGAGGAGCGAGTATCAATCTTATGTCTCTAATGATTTTTAAACGTTTAAATTTGGGAAATATTTCCTCTATTACTATAACTCTTCAGTTAGCTAGTCGATCAATAACTTATCCTAAAGGAGTTACAGAAGATGTATTAGTAAAAGCGGATAAATTTTTCTTTCCTGTAAACTTTTTATTATTTGATATGGAGGAAGATAAAGAGATTCCTATTATTTTTGGGAGACCATTCCTTGGAACAGGGAGAGTGGTGATAGATGCGTAAAAAGGAAAATTAATAATGAGAGTTAATGAACAAGAAGTAACATTTGATATTTCAAATGCTATGAAATATCCTGCAGTAGAAAAAGATAATGAGTGTTTTACGATGGAAGTTACTGATTATCTAAGTAATGAACAATTTAAGAAAGTGTTTGAAGAAAATTAAGGCAAGAAGAATTTTGTTAGAATGAGAATGAAAAAAAAGAAGAGAACTTAGATTTAATTCAGGACAAATTTGAAACTTTAGATTTGTTGAAAAATGATATTAAAAATCTTAAAACATTTACAAGCTGGATAGATTGGTTGGAAACAAATATTACTGATTTTTAGATGGATATATCGGATTATCATCAAATTCCAATTGCTCGTAAGGATCAAGAGAAGATAACATTTACTAGCCCTTATGGAACATTTACTTTTCGTAGAATGTCTTTTGGACTATCCAATGCACCTGCGACATTTCAAAAATGTATGATGTCAAATTTTATTAATTTGTTTGAATATGGAATGGAAGTATTTATGGATGATTTCTCTATATTCGGGACTTCATTTGAATTATGTTTAAATAATTTATAAAAAGTTCTGGAATTATGTGAAAAAATCATCCTAGTACTAAATTAGGAAAAATGTCAATTTATGGTTGCAGGAGAAATTATACTTAGGCATAAAATTTTTGAAAATGACATGGAAGTATATCCTACAAAAATTTAAGTTATTAAAAAATTACCACCTCTTACTATGATTAGAGGGATAAGGAGTTTTCTAGGACATACTAGTTTCTACAAGCATTATATAAAAAAAATTTCAAAAATAACTAAGCCATTATGCCAACTTTTAGAAAAATATACAAAACTTGATTTTAATGAGGAATGCATAAAAGCCTTTGAACTGTTTAAAGAAAAATTAATCACTGCACCTATAATAGTTCCACCTGATTGGGAGAAACCATTTGAAATAATGTGCGATGCTAGTGATTATGCTATTGGAGTTGTTTTAAGATAAAGGCACAACAAAATTTTTAAAGTAATATATTATACTAGTAAAACTCAAAATGATGCTCAAACTAATTACACTACTACTGAAAGAGAGTTATTAATTATTTTCTATGCTTTTGATAAATTTAGATCTTGGTTGAAACAAAATTCATAGTGCATACAGATCATTAGCTATCACATACTTGATGCAAAAGAGGGATTCTAAACCAAGATTAATTAGATAAATACTTCTATTGGAAGAGTTTGATTTTATTATAGTTGATAGAAAGGAAAATGATAATCAAATAGATGATCATTTATCTAGACTAGAAAATGAAATATTAACTAATTTTCTAAATAAAATTTTAGAAAATTTCACTGATGAACAATTATATAATATTGATGAAATGAATATACCATGGTATGTCGACATGTTAAATTATATTGAAAGTGATATTCTATCAACATATATATGATTCAAAATTCAATTTTTGTGATGACCCATATTTATATAAACAGTGTAAAGATCTAGTTATTAAAAGGTGTGTGTCTTATGAAGAAACTCAACAAATAATTGAAAGATATCATGATTGTAAATTTGGAGGACATTTTGAAACAAATATTCATAAAGAATTTTGCAAGCTAGATTTTATTGGCATACTCCTTTTAGATATGTTAATGAATATATTAAAATATGTGATTGATGTCAGCAAGTAAGAAATATTTCAAGAAGAAATGAAATGTCTCTAAATTACACATTGGAAGTTGAAATTTTTTTAGTGTGGGATTAAATTTTATGGGACCATTTATGCCTTCATTTGAAAATTTATATATATTTCTTATTGTTGATTATATGTCAAAATTGATTGAAGTCGTTGTTGTACTTAAATGTGATGCTCGAAGTGTATCTAAAGTTTTAAATAAAAATATTTTCACAAGACATGGAATGTCGAGAGTAATTATTACAGATAGAGAAACCCATTTTAAGAAAAAGAGAATCAAGAAATTGATTAAAAAATATGATATTATTCATTCATTCTTCACTGCTTATCATCCTCAAACCAGCAGTCTAGCAGAGATATCAAATCGTGAAATAAAACAAATTTTAGAAAAAGCTTTAAATCCCTATAAATTAGATTGGTCTGCTAGATTAGATATTGCATTATGGGCATATAGAACTACTTATAAGTCTTCTATTGGAATGTCCCCATATAGACTTTTTTTTTGGAAAAAACATTTCACTTACCAGTAGAATTAGAGCATAAAGTATTTTGGGCTATTAAGAAATTTAATTTTAATATAAAAGATGCTGGTGAGAAAATATTATTGCAACTCAATGAATTTGAGGAGATTAGAAATGAAACATATGATAATGCAAAAATCAATAAAGAGAAATTGAAAATATGGCATGATTGAAGATTATTAAAAAAAAGTTTAAACCTGGACAAGAAGTTTTATTATATGATACAAGATTGAGATTATTTCCAGAAAAACAGAAATTCAGATGATTAGGCCCATTTAACGTGATTAAATTCTATCATTATGGATTTGTTGTTATTAAAGATCCCAAAACTAGAAAGATATTTAAAGTTAATGTGCATCGATTGAAATATTATTATGAAGGACACATGCCACAATTTAAAGAAATTTTGACGGTAAGTCATCCTGATTAAATAATTGTACGCTGAGCTGATGATGTTATACCAAGCGCTTTGTAGGAGGCAACCCATATGAAAATCTATATATATCTACATATTACTATTTTGTTTAATAAGTTTTTTTAGGAAATAATAATATTATTGAATCCTACACAATTTTATATATCATAAATTAAGACAAATATTTGTATTGGAGGAAAACTTTGGAATCGAATTGAACAAAAAAATAAGAGAAGCAATTTTGGCCTCCGACGTCGACGACGCCAGATTGGGCACCGACGATGCCAGTTTACATGGACCATGGTACCGACAGTGTCGACGGAGTCCCTAGCAGTTTCGCACATTCAGGACGAATGTGGTGAACTTTGGCGGGATTGCACTCTTAACTAATTGCCGAGAGGTGTTTCTAAAGGCCTAAAAATTGCCTTGAACTACCAGAAACTTCCAAATTTTGAATTTCATCGCTTCCAATTCCAGAAGTACTTCTAGTTATGGAGTTTCCAATAGAAGAAATTTTATCGGTTTTGACACGCAGAGATAGTACGACAAAATCATTACAAAAAAGAGACTTATCAAGCAGAGAGGCTTTGTCAATCATGGATTGAGTAATCCAAGTTCACAGATTGTAAAAATCATTGTACATAAATGTTTAGAAGTTCCATGCTACACTACCGTTGCAGTTGTACCTGTAGTAAATGAATTCTATGCTAACTTACATGGAATTACCCAAGGAGTCGTCTTTGTTTGAGGTAAGGTTGTACCATTTACTTTGGCTCGAATTAATAATTTGTATATGATAGAAAACATTCTAATCTATCATTATACGAATTTTATCCCAACGAGAGATAAGATGCAAGATGTATATAACTTTCTGATGGATGAAAATGATAATTGGGAAATCAGAGATGAGGGATACGTTAGTTTCTCCGTTTTACTGCTTAATCCAATATCAAATTAATGACATTTATCATAATAAAGATTAGTAGATTTACAAGAGAAAGTGTCATTTTAAACTATTGCATTCAAATAGAAAAGCCCATTTATGTGGGATCAATTATTTTCAAATCTATTATGGGTATTATTATGAATGGACCAATATATGGACTAGGGCATCCTTCAACAATTTTCTTACCTTGCATTCAATCTCAAGTTCCATATGAAAGTTGGGAGAAAGTATTTTTATCTTGGGAGCCCATGATTCCTATTGATGACAATTATATTGGGAATGGGAACGAAGCATTAGATGTTATCTTGGATCATTCATCACATGCTTCAACAACATTATTGCCACAAATAGTTGGAAGTTCAATAGCTTTGGAGAAGAAAACGAAGAAAATAGAAAGTGAACTTTAGAGTATTATGAATGCAATAGGAAATATTAACTACCTTTTTTATCTCCTAGATTGGAGGATGAAGAAGAACTTTGATCATACTGGAACAATTGAACTAGGAATAGTGCAGATGTTCAAAGAAAAATGGATGGATCGATGAAAATTTGACTGATCAATTCCCGTACCAGCCCTTCTAAAATTCGTATGTCCATTACCACTCTATGAGAGATATTAGAGGAGGATAAAGTACTGAAGATGAAGCAGAATATTTGAAGAAGTTGGACTCTCTACTATTTTAAAGTAGTTATGTTTTTAATGTGATTGTGTGGATTTATTTTATTTTATTTTACTTTGCTTTGGAAATCTATTAACTTTGATTATGTGTATATTTTTGTGTCAGCATTCTAATGTTGTGGTTTGATTTCGACGTTGAATTATAATTTAGTTTGCTTTATGTATAAGAAAGTGTGATTTGAAAAATGTATTTATAAAAAGTGTATTTTCATATATAAAAGTTAGTTTGGAGTTGTTTGTGAATTATTTTAAGATGAAAATTAATGTTCAACTAAAAAGACTTTGGAGTGAATTGAATGAAAGTTGAAATTTGCGAAAATAAAAAAAGTGAACTTTTGGCCACTGGCGTCGACAACGCCCTCGAGCCGAAAACCACCCAAACACCTTAAAATTTGCGATTTGTACAGTAAAAGCACTATTTTTACCCTTTTGGCCACCTTCAAACTTCAGTTTTTGCACCTAGGGCTTACTATTGCTTGGATTTGAGGCAATTTTAAGACAAATGAAGTTTTGATTTCATCTTCTTTAGGTAAGAGCTACACTTTGAACTCAAAATTTTAAATTTTTACCAAGAATTTATCTTACAATGACGATATCCAAAATTTTGAAATTTTTTAGAAGATTTTGAGAAAATCCTTTGAAGAAGAACTCTTACTTAGTAGATTTAAGTTTAAAACGTTCCACATTGTGATTTTCAAAACTTTTAGGAATTTATTTGGATTTTATCAAATTTTCTTAGATTACCGTGGCACCGAGAATGAGCAAGGGAAAAAGAAAGGTGGATTTTGATGATCAAAAGATTATCAACTACAAGGCTAGCATTTGTTTCAATAGTCTACTTGCAACTAAGAATGTAATTCAAGATCAGGTATTTAAAAATCTAGGTGGAGAAGTTGAAAGATTAAACAATGCTCGGCAGTGTGAGAATTTTTGTTACTTTACTGTCAAGGCTATTATTAGTGTAGTGGTGGAGTTCATGCCAACTTTAAGGAAACTTCTGAAGACAATGTGTTCGTTTGTCGGAAAATGATGGAATTTACTCCAAGGAAAATTACAGAATTTATCAGTTGGAGGATGTGTATAATTGCCAGCACAAATCATTTTCTACTACAAATGAGGCCTTAGATGAAGTTATTTCTTTTCTTACTGATAGAAGAAGAGCTTGGAAGGTAAAAAATGATATTAAGGTAAAATTTCCTCTTTCTATGTTAAATGTAGTATCTAAGGCCTGACACTACTTTCTTTCTGATAGAATGATACCAACCACTCAGCATAATGAGGTTATAAAGGATAATGCCATCTTTAACTTCTATATCCAACAGATGAGAAGGATAGATGTAGTCTCTATTATTTATAAAAACACTCATTCTATTGCTTTGGGAGAGACTACTAGTGGTTTAGCACACTTTGCTCTGATCTCCAATATATGTGAATAGGCAGAATTTGATTTTATAATGGATGAGGAGAGGATGGAACCTCTAAAACCTGTTGGGCATGCCAATATTAAGACTTAAGAATCTCATGTTGGACTGAGATCTAGAAGTAGGAGTAGGGATATTTCTTCTACTTCAAATACCACTACTTCTATTACCCCTACTCTCCAAGAACTTATGGAGCATATGATGATCCAAAAAGGAGTTATCTTGAGAATGGAAAGTAGAATGGAAAATATGGAGGCTAGAAATGCACACAATAATGATTTAACAAGACAGAAGTTTGAATATTATGTTGCTTATGATGATGCGATGGACAGATACATGAGGGGTGACCACTCAGTTCAGTTTCCTACTCAACCTGTTTTTATCCCATATCAGCAGCAAAATTTAGATGTGGAAGAAGAAGAAGATTTTGATTGGTGATGTTTTAGTTGGATTTTTGTTTGGTTTGTGTTTGGTTTATGTTTGGTTGTACTTTATTGTTGTGACTTTTGTTTTTAAAGTGTGACACTTTATTCTAAATGTTATGTTGTATTTTGAATAATAAATTTGTGAAACTTTTTTACTTTGGAAATCATTATAATATTATTTTTTTGTTTTTAGTACTTTGTTGAATATATTTGTAATTAAGTCTTTCTCAGCAAATATATATATGCATATATATTGTGCTATTTAATGTTTTCATTCTTTTAGCTTTTCATATTAGCACCTGCAGTATTTCAGAGTTAAGTTTCATTATCAAAACCTTCAACATGCAAGTCTTTCCTTTATGTATTAAATATTTTCTTTAACCTTTTTTTTTCATTTTTTCATGCTAAATCTGTTAAGAATTTATGTTTAAGGGGAGAAAAAATATCTTTTTAAAGAAAAGAAACTTAATTTTATTTGTCCACAATTAGCTATATTTTTAAAATATTTTAAAATTTTAACGTAACTTTTGGTATTAGTGGGTAACTTTAGATAACTATATTTGTGTTTCTAAATATATAGTAAACTTTAGATAACTATATTTGGGTTTCTAAATATAT
Organism: Phalaenopsis aphrodite; assembly: GCA_003013225.1. Taxonomy (NCBI): domain Eukaryota; kingdom Viridiplantae; phylum Streptophyta; class Magnoliopsida; order Asparagales; family Orchidaceae; genus Phalaenopsis; species Phalaenopsis aphrodite. The sequence goes on from NEWO01000469.1 coordinate 433,844, forward strand.
AGTAAACTTAAGTGAAATTTTTCAATAATAAAGGTTAATTTTAGAGATTAATATATTTAGTATGGTATAATAAATGTATTTCTATTGTAAGTAAGGGAATTTATATTTCTAAAGTATTAAAAACCTTAGGGATTCTTGTAAGAAGAAAAGAATAAAACTTTATGAAAAATATTTAAAGCTAATCTAAATTTATAAAGTGAATGAATGTGAAAAGTTTTTTACTTTAAGAAGAGGATAGTGATGTTCAAAATCATTAAAGGCTATCTAGATATAGTAATCCTCACATAAAAAAAAGAAAGAAAAAAAAAAGAAAGGAAAAAAAGGATTGAAAATGATCCTAAAAAGAAAAGAAAAGAAAAGAGAATGATGTGCGGAGAAGCTTGAGGGGTGCCTAATTAAAAATTGGTTTCACTTAAGTCAACTTAAAGAAGAAGGCTTGGGTACATTTTCTAAACTTATATTTCAGTATTAGCATATTTACTAGTAAAGTTTCATGAAGTTCTTTTTCATATAGATATTCCAAGTGGCTTTAATATGAATACTTTGTTATTTTTCTTGAAAAGAATAGAGAATCAAAAATCTTAGACTTCATTACTAGATATTCTTATACCTTTAGTATTAACTGGAGTTATTTTACATTTTTCATAAGTTATGTTATTGTATTTAGTGGACTAAAATATAGAAATCTAGAAGTTAAAATCCTTACCATGAGTCATATTTTTATGTATTAAAGGAGTTACTTGAGTACAAGTAATATTTAAGTTTGGGGGATTTTGATTCACCAAAAGTATATGCAATTTTAGACACATATTTGATACTCATTTTTGGTAATATTGCACTTTAAAGGAAGGTAGTTTTCATGTTTTATTGCAGATTGTTGATTTTTAGGACTTGGAGAAAAAAACAAATAGAAATGATGGAATTTAGAGTCAAGATGGAGTTTTTGAAGAATTGTTCAGCACCGACTGCGTCAGACTGGGCGCCAACGACGCCATTTTACTGAAATAGCGGTCTAATTTAATTTCCACGACGACACCAGAATGGGCACCGACGGTGCCAATGTCGGTGCATGCCATATTTTTGGAAGAATCGACGAATTTGGGCGCTTTTTGAAGAGGTTTTGGATGCGCCCATCTGAAAATCAACCTTAGGATTTATTTAGAGCCGAATTTGATCAGAAAAGACCCCCTTCACACCCTTAAACCACTTTCCATTGTCTTCCACGCTATTCCACATTCGATATAGCCACTTAGAGTCCATTTAGTCATTTATTTTCTTTATAGTTTTGAGTTTTCGTAGTGAGTTTATGTGTGAATTCTTCTCTAAGAGTGTTAGAGAGAGATAGAAGTGAGAGATTTCTTCTTCCTGCATCTCCTAAGAAAGGCTACAAGGGATTTGCTTTGAGAAAGAATTTCAGATAAGTGTTATTTATTTATTACTGCTGTAAGAACTTTCTTTTATATATGAAAGTTGTGTTTTGTTGTATCTTTATCATAAAGTCTGGGTAGTTTTATTAATATTTCTCCCTACTTTGAGATATGGTGAAATGAATAGTAAATTTGGATGTGTCAATATTAAAATACAAAATAAATTGTGATAGTTTTTCAACTCTGTTTTTAATTTACTTTTCGATCTAGCCAATTGAATTGTTAAAATAAGTTGTGAAATATGTAATTCAAGAAATGGAGATTAGTTCTACAACAGAGTGAGAATCACATTTTATTCCATGAAGGAGTGTTTCTTTCATGGAATTAAGTGCAAATAAAAAGGAAAATATACATTGTTGGGCGTAAAATTAAAGATTTTAGGGTGAAAGAATAAAATCCCATGTTTGATCTTTGTATTTAAGAACTAAGGTGAAAGTTAGCCTTCAGGGGAAGGGATGTGGGAGCTCTAGAGTGAGAGCCAATATCCTCCTAGCCTAGCCACAGATTTAGAGTCTAAACCTGAGATTAGTTAATAATTCCCTATAGCACCGAATCATGGTAGATAATTAAAATGACTCATATTTGGCACAATACATATTTAAATCATTTATTTCATATCATTTCACCAAAAACTCATTGTAGTAGGAAAGATGATTTTTCATATTAGAAAACTTCATCACATAAACATAATTTAGCAGTTACTGTTTTAAACTTTTCATTTAAATTTTGCTAGTAGTTAATAATTTAGTTCTGATAATATTTCAAACATTCAAAATTAGTGACAGTAATTTCATTTTTATTTCTTTGAATTTCCTAGTTAATCTATAATTTCAAATTTAAACCTTCATTGTGGGATTGATATTTGTGAGTTAGATAGAAAGTCTTGTATTACTTGATAACGATACGTATACTTGCGTAGAATCCCAACATTAAGTGCTTAACGTTATTATTCATAAAATACTACATCAAATTTTTGCAATCGTTGTAAAGCAGAGTAAACTTTATAAATTTTACACAACTACAATTCGCAGATCACCCACTCCCTCAATGTGGTGAAAAGGAGGCGACACTTCATAGCACCATTGTTCCTAAGAATTCAAAAGGTCAACTTAAGCAAGGTGATTTTGTCAGTCATATCAATTTGACCTTCGTAGGATTCTAAATATGCTTTCTTTAACTACTCAGGAGCTTAACATCTTAAAGCTATCGAGAGAATGTGTTCTACAACAAGTGGGGGACCTAAGTGCGCCCTAACCGTTGTTTATATACGCCACCAACTGAACATTTTTCTGATACTAGAAGTATCTTACCATGTTGGTGGCTTGAGTCATTCTTCGACCATTTTGCACTAGTAATTAATCTTGCAGATTTTTCGCTCTTCCCCCTGCAAATACTTCTCTATTGGCCTACAACATCTTGCCCATCATTTGGTCCTCAAACTATTGGATCTGCTGTTGCAAAAACTCCATGGTGCACTCCATGTTTGCAGCATCTCTTTGGTAAGCTTCTTCTCTTTATTGTGCTCCTTTTTGTTACTGGTGACATGATACATGCTCACCGCTTCATTAAGAATGTTTAATCTGAATCAGTCCTATAAATCACACCTGAGCAACAAAACATAAGATACGAGATAGAAAATGGGGGAGAAAGAGGGAGCACAGTAACGAGTGGATTCTTTGATGACTTATTGATTCATTTTTACGGTAGAAATGACTATATAGGAGAGAGGGTACCATGGGTATATTTACGTGGTTGCCCTTGTTTTAATGGGAGCGTGAAAGAGTACTTTTGTCATTTACATAATAAATCGTTGGCTCAGCCTCCCTATTGCTAGGTCGGCAAAAATATGTGGTCGTTGGATTGACAATGCTTGTTCGACCGACTCTATTGAGTTGGATAAATTGATCAGCTCTGCTGACCTTCCCTCATCTGGACTTTACTCGATCAGCTTGAATCAATCCGTTGGTTGCTTTGATCCGACTGTCAACTATCGACTCCTAGATGAGGAGCTCTTGTCGTCAAGATGAAACTAGGTTATCAGATAGAGGGTGAATTGCCATTATCCGATAGGTAGCTCACCCCATTACAGGTCCCTTTAAGGTGCTCGCGAAGTGTATTGAGGCGGGAACTTTTAGTTTCTTTGAGATTCTTGGAGGTTCTCTTGAGGCAACTGGTGATATTGGGACGAAAGTTGGGTTGATGCTTTCTATAAGTTTGATAGAACTTTGTCTTCTGCTCGGATTACCTTGATTCTGCCGGCTATGGGTCCAAAGCCAAAGTAGCTATAAATTTTATTTTTGTGGGCAATTTTTTATCGCACTTTTCTTCAATTATATTATGTTTTTTTTTTAGATTCATGCTCACATAACGATATACAAATTTGAACTTGAAAAAATATGTTAAATTAAACATTGATTTAATAAGCTTTTATTGTCTTCATGGACCGCTGGCAAAAGTAACTTGATTTTTACGGATGCAATTTTCGTTTTATAAAAATAAATTGTACTAACATTATAATTGCATATGGCTGTTTTGCTCAATATTCTTGAAGTACAATGCACATACAAATTCACCTAACAACAGTGCACATAATATTTCCTTAAAATAAAAAAAAAAATTAATAATGGCTCCAGAGAAGTGCAAACGAAAGATAGGTGATTTGACAGGACACTGATGTCAGCCCAGTATTCCCAATTAGAGGCATATACAGCGGGGAACCCAAAAAGCTGCGTCCATTCAGTTCAAGAAAATAGGCCCTACTTAATGAAGCACTCACTCGGAGGGTGGCAAATTCTTAGGCATAGCTCCAAACTTCATGGCCAGCAAAAGGATAGGGAAAGCAACCATTTACTTGTGAAAGAATTTGAAGGCAGTAGGCAAGGCTATGATCAAGCGATCAAACTAGTCGCTTTTTTGTGTCATTTTTAGTTTCTACAGGTTCAGCAAAATTTATATCAGTGTTAATGCACTTAGTAATAATTCTGAAGATTTTGATATCAAAATTTTCATTCAAAAATCAACTATTTTGAAATAAATTTATATATTATGTGAACTGAAAATATTTTGGGATAAATCCACTTCCATCAACTATTGCAAAATCCATGGTGAGTTTTTCGGCATTCAGCATATGTATCATTTTTATTGCAGAGCAATGCTTTTCATTTATAAGGCTCGGGTCCAAAAGTAAAAAAGGCTGAAAGTTTTGATAAAGCTGACTTTAACTTCATTATTTATCAGCATTGGCAAGAAGAGAACAAAAAAGGAATGAAAAAGCCAGCTCTTCCTCTAAACCGTGCCTGGCCATGCATCATGATTAAAGTTTTGATATATGCAAATCATGTGGCGTTGAACCTTTTCACAAATATATCTATATGTCTAATACATATATATATATATATATATATATAT
>NEWO01000469.1:439480-460770 GCA_003013225.1 Phalaenopsis aphrodite
ATATATATATATATATATATATATATATATATATATATATATATATATATATATATATATTATATATATATTGTTTGAACTATTACTTGGAAAAGAAGAATGGCTGCTAGCCAAAAGAGAGGGGCATCCGCAGGCCAGCTCTGCAGCTTACATAGGGTTTGGTACTTAAAAGCTGTAGCAAGTGGACGACGCATTGAAGAACGTGTGCCTGGATATATCCGAAGCTCATTAAAGTGCGTGAAACGGAGATTCATAAAAATGCGTGCCTTTGCGTAATAAACCGGTTGATGTTTAGCTAATGAGCAAACTAGATTGACAAAGTGCTTGGGAGGATAAATTTTCTAACTTCTATATAGATCTGTTCAAGTGCATTTGTTTCAAATGTATATCTGTAAATGTCTAAAATTTTTTAACAAAAGAAGTCTGGAACCGTTTTACATTTGACAGGGAGATGAAGGGTAAGAGTTAATATTCTCACTTTAGTCAAAATATCATATTCGAAGTGAGCTGAAATTAACACAATCCCTGCTCCTAAAGTATTTTAAGGAACTATTTCAAAATATATTCTCTTATTGTACTTAAAAAGTAAAATAATCATCCTTAAATTTTTACAAATGTACTAATCGTGGCTATATTTTGTTATAATAATTATATATTTCTAATTATGCGTTTATCTATAACATGATGATTAAAGGTTTAGTCTTCAATAGTGAGACTACGAGTTCAAATTATGCATATTACTCTTTAGTCATACTCTCCAGATACTAAAATAATCTTGCATCTGTAATTTAAAAATTATGGTATTTTATTAAAAGATGCTATGTCATGTTCAAATTAAATAAACATTTAAGAATAAATAAAAATATATCAAACAACAGGATATCAATGTCAGTGTTAAGTGGTATGGCATCTCTCTTAGGAGTATAATGATCAGGAACACATAATGTGCTATAATATATATAATGTTGGCTATCAAAATCAACATTACCATGCATTATGTAATGACGAGCTATCTCATGACTTGTTAGCCAAATAAAATGGGCTTGTTAGCCAAATAAAATGGGCTAGGGCATCCTAAGGTTGGTATATATTGCTTCCTTAAGGCTTAAGCTGGTCAACATTGAATTGTGCCATTCGTACTGACTTGAATAGCTTCCATAGTGGTGTTGAAAAAAAAAACTGAATGAGCAGGTCATTGGTGTGTAAGGCTGCTAGTTGTAAACTCCCTAAGTGATGGAGTTTCATAGTGTATGTAAGTATATGTGTCTAATAAGTAATGTAAAAGTAACTGTTCCCATAATGATCACAAGTCAATTTTCTGATAAGTACTAACACTTTCTAAACCTAATTCTTATTGAACAATTTAGATTTTATGGTAGGCAAAAACTATATGTTTTACCGTAAGCTTCATGATTACAAGCAATTTAATGTAAAGTGCGATGACACTAGATATTATTATCTAAATATTTATATTTATATACAAATTTGCTCTAGTGATTGCTAGAATTTTATCTCTTAACAGATTAAAAATTTCTTAGTACTTTATGCCTGTAAACATAATGATCGATGTCTAACAATTCTATTGGCTCTTATGATGTCTATAATTCAAACTAGATGTTAAGAATTGAAATGTCATGTACACCGCAAAATGAAACAGGAATTGAAACAAAACAGCTAAATTGTTTTATTCATGAAAATAATATAAGTATTACACAGAAATAAAATTTATTATAAATCTAAAGAAGTGCAAATTAGCTTGTTCTGTTATCAAAAATAAATAAATAAATAAAATAAATGGAAGCACTCTCAAAATTGGTAAACAGTATTGAAGTTGGAAAGAAAGAAACAGGCTCAAGAAATTTTTCGCCTAAAACTCTCCTGTCTACTTTTTCTTCTCTCTCTAGTGATTTCTCGACGAAGAGACGCTTACATTCTACGTGGACGTCCACCTTTACTTAGCACTCTCATTTGCTCACTGGCTACACGGTAATAATTACCGAAAAAAATATTAAATAACTCCGTTGAATCCCTTCCAAACCCACTTTAAAGTTAAATTATGGCGACCATCAGGCTTCGATGGTGAGAAAGTGGAGCTAATAATCTACTTTAGCACTGCCACACTCAATTATAGCGCTGCGATGCTCTGCATTATTTCTTTTGTCCTGAATCTTGCTTTTCCAGCCCTTCAACATCGTAAAATGCAGTGAATGAATGATGGCCTTCGGTCTTAAGGCCCTCTAGTCTTTATATTCTTGCATTATGGGGACACACAATTATTGTGACTCCTATCTCTTAAGTTTGTGGAACTTATGCTCAACATCTCCAGCATCATAGTGCTATTAAATTAGAACAAGGGATCCAATTTCTATGGTTATGGTGAAAAAGTACAAAGCAAAGACACCAAGATTTCAGGATTCTTAGAAATTTTCTACTACATTAGCATTGCAGCTCTATTACTATAGTGTCTTTGTGCTTCCGATAAATGTTTAGGATTTTGTTTTTGGAAATTCTCTTCTATAGATGTTTCTGTAAAAAAGAAAACATGATTAGTGATAATAATCTACAATATATATTAATTTTAAATTAAGACTTTCTAATATTCAATTCAATCATCTTACTCAATATTGTCCATAAACTGAAACTTTTGTTTGCATTTAACTATATATATATATATTTATATATATATATATATATATAGCAATTACATTAAAATTTACATTACAAAGTTTTAAGAAAATTTACCTATGCTTGCATAGTTAATATTCATGAATAAATATTACCAATGAATAACCTAATTTTAATTTTCCCAAAAATTCTCATTAATCATAGAATTTTTAGTTCTTCCTTGTATTTGTTTTACACTTTTTAACTTTAATTATTTAACTATTATAAAATATTGTAATCAATAAATTTAAATAATCTTAATTAAATGGTTAAAAAAGATGCTTTCGTAGCACTTTATACAAGTAGATGCAGCACTAAAAATCCCTGCTATTTTCATTGCAGCAAATTATAAATTGTTGTGTCTGTTAGCGTTCCAAAGGCTTTTTGCATCAGTTTTAAATATTTTAATGTATTTTTCTAATACTTTTAGTAGCATTTTTTAAAAGTGCCTTTAGATATGCGCTGCAAAAAACAATTTTCTTTGTTGTGTACAAAACATGTTTTTTTAATATAATACACTCAAATTCAATTCTATACAACTTTGACTATTTAATTACAGAAGAATGTGATGCACTAATTTTTTATATCAATAATTAACTTCAAATTTTCTTTCTCTTCTTTATTATTATTATTTTATTTTTTTATTCTCTTTTGCATTTTATTTTTCTTATAATTTTAGAGCATCACTTTATTGGCTATATATCATGAAATGATTTTAGGTAACCATTCTATATTTTTGTGTATTTAAAATTACCAAAGTTAATAGTATAGTATTATTTCATATATTATAATTTAATTGAAAATTGTCCGCATAGTATAATTAAAACAATCACATTTGTACATTTTTTTAATTCTATCAACTAATTACATTTAATTCAACTACATGTAAATGTATTTTGAAGAATGCTAGTTCATTAGAATTATTAGTTTTGATAAGAAATTTAATTTTTATTAAGTTAATGTCTGATTCATTATTTAGTAATTTTATATAGATCCTGTTTCAAATTGATTATTTATCTATTTTGTAAAATTAAGATTTTTGCTAACCAAATATTATGTCAAGTCATAATAACAACACATAATTACTTCATGCATAACTTTTGAACAATTTGAAAATCTTCCAATATAGTATAATGAAATAAAAATATTTTTGATAGACTAAGCATATAAATTTACACTTTATATTCCCCTACAGTCATTCTTTAACGGTTTCCAATAGTAAAATGAAATAAAATTAAAAATATATAAAAAAAAGATAAATATAGACAATAAAAATAGATATTTCCTACTTCACCATCTTTAAGGTCTAGCTTGAGCTTGAAATAATGGCACCTTAAGAGGGAAGACCCTATTTGGCCCCAAATTAAGATGGTAGCTCGAAAGCAAATGTCCAAGAGCTAAGTTATCGGCAGCCATATAGGTGAACTGTCGCTGCGTTTACTTTTTGTGGTCAACATTTCTTACTATCAACTGAGATTGTAATTAAAACTTTTGTAATAATAAGAAGCATTCTTTGTTAATTCTTTCATTTGATCAATAATTATCATAGGTTCTATAAATCTAGCAGAAGCAGCTGCAATAAAGCTCTTCCTACACCCATAATTCCCATAAATGACATGATTTTTCACTTAATCACGGAAGACTTAAATATTTTCTATTCATCATAATTAAAGACATAGCTTGGGGCACAATTTATAGATCAAAGGTGGTGGCCATAACATATATTTGTACTACCCTTCAACATATTATGGAGTTTTATATAATATTATATAAATTTACATCCATATGATGTTGTTGTGGTAATCATATAAAATAGAACGATCGACGACGACGCGAAAAAGTAGAATGATAAAATTCATGCCAAAAAACAGTAACACAGCGAAACACACAGATTTATGTGGTTCGGCAAATTGCCTACATCCACGGAGTTGCAGAGGATTTTACTATTTGAGGAAGTTATACCAATCGATCGTCTCGACTTATAATAGTTATCTCTCACTTCCTCGCTCTCTCTCTTCTAGTTCTCTCTCTACATCGAGATACACACCGAATAGTATGAAAAATGGGGAAACCACCTGCTTAATTCATGTATTAGAGAAATCCTATTTCTCTTCTGCCACAAGCCACCAAGAAGAAGCCGAAGGAAAACAACCTTGTGAAAAACCCTTTCTCTTCCCTTCCGTAACTTACACCAGCAAAGGAACCAAACGGCTGGTGCCTTCCTTTTATCATGATTGAGAGACGTTGATGGAGGGAACAATTGAGCGGGATCCAAATGGCGGTAATTAGAAGAAGCGAGAGCGGCGGAAGCAGGCTTCGTTTCATAAAAACAACTGAAACCTCGCTTCGGTTCGCGACAGAGGAAGGCAGGAGTGGGAGTTGCGACTGTTCGGGATTGATCGAAGGCGGGAGCTGGAGAAATCAGTCTCCACATTTAATAAATCTCTCACTTGGAGACTGATACACATGCGACAATGTCTTCTTCCTCAAACTGATAGCCTCCACTGGCGGCATCGCCCTTTTCTTCAAAATAGTTGTCCTTCACCTCTGCAACTCAAAGCACCTGTCTTCAAGCTAGAAGACCAACTGAAGCTGTGCACAGCTTCGGCTTCTCAAGAGTAACACCGTTAGTCAACATATCAGCAGGGTCAACACAGCCTTGTACCTCCAAGCTATTTCCTGGGTTACTCATGTATATGCTTGCAGCTCCCACTACATGAGCAATATCCTGTCTCTGCTAAAAGCTTTTTTCAACAAGTCTAGCCTTGTACCTCTTACTGTCATCAAGTTCAGTTATCACCTGGTACACCCACTTGTTGTGTAATGCCTTCTTCCTTAGTGGAAGTTTTGTCAGCTATCACTTACTTGAATTTTCATCTTGCAGGATTTCTTCATAGTTCTATGGCTCTCCACCATCTATTTGTGGAACAATAGGAATGGTTTCCCCATACCCACTCTCATCTTCCCTTCCATCACTTTCCTGTATTATGACCTCTGGTAGATCAACAAACCTTACCTTTCTATAATAACTAAAGCCTCCAAAAGATGCTACTGGAGAAGGTCCTCACACATCTGTGTGTACAAGATCCAGTTTTCATGTGCTTAGTGCTCTGCCACCTTTCAAGAAATTGAACTTCTTCTGCTTCCCCACAATGCACCTCTTAGTCATGTGTCTATGCCTGAGTAAACTTGTAGTCATATATAGTGTGTTACTTTTCTTACCCTAAGACAGTACTAATGCTCCTTTGGTAACCTTCCAGTTGTTATCTGAGAGCATTATTGCATGACTAACCTCATTGGGCTGCCTAGCAAAAATAACGTTTTTTATCAACTCAGGAACGTGTCTGATCTTTTGCAAAGTCCACTTGTTTTTTATTGGATGTATAATATCAACATCTGTAATTCCATATTTAAAGCTTCTCCATCTATCATATATACTTTCCCAAATTCACCTGTAACATAATTTCGCATCCGTTCTAGTTGGAATTTTGTATGGAAAGAAGCCCCTGATTCCAATATCTAGTTATCCACAAAACTATGAACTGCCAGCAGTAGTGAGTCTTGTGCTTCTTTAGTTACCACATTTTCATTGTCATTCTCCGTCTTCTTAGGATTTCTGTAGTTTTTCTTTATGTGTCTAGCCTTGTCATAATTCCAGCAGGTTGTCTGGTGACTAGACTTTGATTTTAATCTTCGTTTGTTTGAGTTTTTGTCCCGTAATCTCCCTCTGAAATCTACATTCAGTGCCGAACTTTAACCTGAGATCTACTAGAATGTTTTCTGCGCATCACTTTAGCCAAAATCAAATCATGAATATCATCATATTTCAGTTTAGATTTACCTGCAGAACTTTTAATTGTCATCCTCATAGTTTCTCAGCTATTTGGCAATGATGCCAACAATATCAACAGACGTTTCTCATCATCAAAATTAATTTCAACAGAGGATAGTATTAAAGTCATTTAGGTGTTTAGTAACCTAAATACTTTCCGTCATCTTCAAATTGAATAACTTCTTCATCAGATATACCTTGTTATTCATTGATGGTTTTTCATGCATAACTGATCAGGCTACTATGAGATATGTAGTAGTATTTTTGTTTGCGGTTTTTTTTTGCAAGGGCCTTAATTGGGTTCATTCAATTACCCTCCCACTTTTTTGTTCCACCAATTTTCTTTCGGCTTGTTCCTTCTTTTCAGTTTTCGGTTTTTTTCCTTGTTACTTATTCCTCCAAAATTTTTTCCTTTTTTGGCCCCTTTTTTTTTCTTATTTTTTGGTGTTTTTTCCTTTTATTTGAGGTTTTTTTGTTGTTTTTTTGCCGTTTTTTTTTTTTTTGGGTTTAAGGCAAAAAAAAGCGGAAAGGTTGAAATTTGGAGTCAAAATTACGTTTTTAAAGAAATGCTCAGCGTCGGCATCGTCGAGGTCATCGCCGACGACGCAGAACAACCTTAGACTGGAGATTTTTACTCAATGCCGACGATGCCAGACTTGCGCCGACAGCGCCAAAGGCGGTGCAGACCCTGTTTCTAGAAGGTTCGATGTATTTGGACGATTTTTTGAAGAGTTTTTGGAGGCACCTCTTGGAGAACTGAACTTGGGCTCTATTTGGGGACGAATTTTATCAGAAAAATTGCTCCTCTATGTTTTTCACTCCTCTACGTTCATTTTTCGCACCACATCATTCCATTCCAGTGCCATATTATAGTCAATTTTTTTTATTTTGCTTTCATAATTTAGAGTTTTTGTGGTGAGATTTATTGCGAAACTTTCTGTAAGAGTGTTGGAGAAGGAGAAAAGTGAGAGATATCTTCTTCCTGCATTTTTAAGGAAAGGCTACAAAGGATTTGCTTTGAGAAAGTGTTTTCAGAAAAGTATTGTTATTTATCAGTGTTGTAGGAACTTTCTTTTATATATGAAATTTGTGTTTTGTTATTTCTTTCTCATGAAATCTGAGTAGTTCCCTCAATCTTTCTTTCTACTCTAAGATATGGTGAAATAAAGAGATAATATGGATGTGTCAATATTAAAATATAAAATAAATTGTGATGATTTTTCAACTTCGAACTTAATTTACTTTTTGATCTAGCCATATGAATTATTAAAATGGGTTGTGAAACATATGATCCAGGAAATGGAGTATGAGTTCTACAACAGAGTGAGGATCACATTTGATTTTATGGAGGATAACATCGTTCATGGAATTAAGTGCAAATAAATAGCGAAATATTCTTTGTTGGGTGTAAAATTGGAGAACCTTTAGGGTGACAAAATAAAATCCTCAATTCGGTCATATTGTTCCAAAACTGAAGCGAGAGCTAGCCTTTAGGTGGAGGGAAGGGGGAGCTCTGGAGAGGGAGTTGGTATCCTCCTAGCCTAGCCACAAATTTAGTGACTAAACATTGAGAGATAATATATATATTGAGAGATTTTCTATGCACTGTATCAGAGTAGAGAATTAAAATTGCTTCTATTTGACACAAAACATATTATGAACATTTATCTCATCTCATTTTACCATAGCTTCATTGTAGTGGGAAGGATCTTGTTTCACATAAAAATCTTCGTTACATAAACATAAATAATATATTAGTATTTACTGTTTTAAACTTTATATTTTTAATTTGATAATAGTTTAGAAATTTAATTTTGATTACATCTTAACAGTTGAAATTAGTGACCGAAATTTTAATTGACTTTTTGTGAATTTCCTAGCAAATTTATCATTTCCAATTTAAACCTTCCCCGTGACATTGATATTTGTGGCTTAAATAGAAAGTACATTATTACCTGATAACAATACACATACTTGCATAGAATCTGAATATTAATTGATTATACTTATTTAAATTTTACACAATTTATCGCAACAAAAAAATCAGATCAAGTTTTTGGCGCGGTTGCTGGGGACGGTAATAGTTAAATTCAATAATTTTGATTAATTAGGAAATTTAGAGATAATATATATACCATACAAAAGTTAAAAAATCAAAAATCCAAAAAAATATGTTTTTATTTGAGTGTTTATTTTACTTTGCTACTTTATTTGTTTATGCGAAATATTGGATCTGAAGGTTTAGTATCTTACGATTCAGAATTAGAACGTAATATTAGAAAAATTCAAAAACAACAAAGAGAAATTAAAAATTTACAAGAAATGGCGAATAACTTAGATAATCTAATAAATGAAAATCGACAAAGACATTTAAAATATTATGTGAATCCGATAGTAGATGAACTTCACTTGGCTATTAAAAATCCTGGTGTTGCTGCTAATTCATTTGAGCTTGAACCTGCTATTATCCAGATGGTACAAAATAAACAGTTTGGAGGATCACCTGCTGAAGATCTTAACTTACATCTTGTTAGTTTTCTTGAAATTTGTGCTACATTTAAATAAGACAGAGTGTCTAATGACGCTGTAAGGCTTAGACTTTTTCCTTTTTCATGAAGGGATAAAGCCAAGACTGGGTTAAATTCATTAGCATTTGGATCTATTATAACTTAGGGAGAACTATCACAAAAATTCTTGACAAAATATTTTCACCCTAAAAAATTGCTAAGCTTAGAAATGATATTACATCTTTTTGTCAGTTTGATGGGGAGTCAATATTTGAAGCCTGAGAAAGATTCAAAGATCTTCTTAGAAAGTGTCCACACCATGCTTTACCAGATTGATTAATAATTCAAATATTTTACAATGGATTAGTAGGCTCACTTAGATCAATTATAGATGCTGCTGCGGGTGGTTCATTAATGTCAAAACCTTTTGATGAAGCATATTCTTTATTTGAAAAATTGCTACTAATAATTTTCAATGGCCCTCTGAAAGGGTAAATTCTAAGAGAGTTGATAATATTCGTGATTCTGATGCAATATCTATTTTGGCATCTCAAATTGCTGTTATTTCTAAAAAAATTGATCAAATAGGAGTGAATTATTCTCAAATACCCCCAGTATTAAAGGAGAATTCACTAGGACAGATTATTGATACTCAATCATCTTGTAAAACTTCAAACGCTACAAATAATTTAAATAACAATCACTATTCAAACTATTTTAACCCTGGATGGAAAAATTACCCTAATTTTAGTTGGAATAATTATAATAATTCAGTGAATCCATCCAGAAATCTGAATAATCAAGGAAATCCAAATTTTTTACCTTATTTTCCTCCAGGATTTGACTCCATCCCTAACCTACAAGTTAAAGAAAAGAAGTTGACGATGGAAGAAGTAGTGTTGAATATGGAAAATCAAATACAGAATCAAGGGGCTGCTATTAGAAATATTGAAAATCAATTAGGACATATAGCTACTGCACTTAGTAACAGACCTTCTGGAATTCTTCCAAGTACTGTGGAAGTTAATCCAAAAGATAAAAATAAGGAATAAATTAAAACTATTCAATTATGAAGTGGAAAAGAAGTTGAAACAAGGATCCAAAGAGAAATTGAAGTTGATGAAGAGAAGGAAGAAATGGAAAATGATCAACTGGAAATTGAACAAACACAGGTCCCTGTAGAAAAAGCTTTACCTCCTTTTCCTCAAAGACTGAAGCAGAAGAGAAAAGATAAACAATTTACAAAATTTTTGGAAATCCTTAAGAAGTTAACGATAAATATTCCTTTTGTTGAAGTTTTGGAACAAATGTCAAGTTATGTGAAATTTATGAAGGATGTATTAAACAAGAAAAGGAAGTTTACAGATCACGAGACCGTTGCACTCAGTGAAGAATGTAGTGCTATTATTCAGAAGAAGCTTCCTGGAAAATTAAAAGATCTTAGTAGTTTTACTACACCTTGTGCAATTGGAGAAAAGTTTTACGAAAAAGCTTTATTTGATTTAGGAGCGTGTATCAATCTTATGTCTTTATCAATTTTTAAACATTTAGATTTAGAAGAAATTGCCCCT
Organism: Phalaenopsis aphrodite; assembly: GCA_003013225.1. Lineage (NCBI taxonomy): Eukaryota > Viridiplantae > Streptophyta > Magnoliopsida > Asparagales > Orchidaceae > Phalaenopsis > Phalaenopsis aphrodite. The sequence continues at coordinate 450,055 of NEWO01000469.1, forward strand.
ACTACTGTAACTCTTCAGTTAGTTGATCAATCAATAACTTATCCAAAAGGAGTTATAGAAGATGTATTAGTAAAAGTGGATAAATTTATTTTCCTTGTAGAGTTTATAGTATTGGATATGGAGGAAGATAACGAGATTTCTATTATTTTAGGGAGACCATTTCTCACAATAGGGAGAGTCATAATAGATGTGCAAAAAGGAGAATTAATAATGAGTTAATGATAAAGAAGTTAAATTTAATATCGCAAAAACTATGAAATATCTTGCAATATAAAAAGATAATGAATGTTTCAAGATGGAAGTAGTTGATTATCTATATAATGAGCAGTTTAAGAATGAGTTCGAAGACAAATTAAAGTAAGGAGAAATTTTTGATACTAAAGATGAAGTAAAAGAAGAAGATTTGGATTATATTTAGGGAAAATTTGAAGCATTAGACTTGCTGGAAAATGATAGTAAAAATATTATTCCTTCAAGTATTAAACCACCTGAACTTGAATTGAAGATCTTACCTGCCCATTTAAAATATGTATTTCTAGGAGAGTCATCTACATTGCTTGTTATTATATCTTCTGTGTAAACTGAAATTTAGGAACAAAAGTTGTTAGAGATGTTGAAAAAGTATAAAAAGGCTTTTGGATAGACTTTAGCAAATATTCAAGGAATTAGTCCTTTAATTTATATGCACAAAATTTTATTAGATGAACAATATGAACCTAAAATAGATCCTTAGAGAAGAGTAAGCCCAATAATGAAAGAAGTAATTAAAAAACAGATTTTAAAGTGGTTAGATGTTGGAATTATATATCATATTTTAGATAGTGCTTGGGATAGTCCAATTCACTGTGTTCCGAAGAAAGGAGGAGTGACTATTGAAGAAAATGATAAAAATTAATTAATACTAATAAGACAAGTAACTGGTTGGTGAATTTTCATTAACTATAGAAAACTAAATATGACCACCCGAAAAAAATCACTTTCCCTTACCCTTTCTTGACCAAATGTTGGATAAATTGGCTGTGACAAATATTATTACTTTTTAGATGGATATATCGGATATCACCAAATTCTAATTACTCTAAAAGATTAAGTGAAAATAATGTTTACAAGCCCATAAGAAACATTTGATTTGCTTAGAATGTCTTTTGGACTATGCAATGCACCTACAACATTTTGAAGATGCATGATGTCAATTATTAGCAATTTTATAGAGCATGGAATGAAAGGCTTTATGGATGATTTTTTTTTGTATTTGGGACTTTGTTTGAGTTATGTCATAATAATTTAGAAAAAGTTTAGGAAGTATGTGAAAAAATAAACCTAGTTTTAAATTGAGAAAAATGTCAATTTATGGTTGCAGAAGGTATTGTTCTTGGGCATAAAATTTTTGAAAAAGGCATGAAAGTCTGCAAAAATCCAAGTTATAGAAAAATTGCCACCTCCTAATAGTGCTAAAGGGGTAAGAAGTTTTCTAGGACATGCTGGTTTTTACAGACACTACATAAAAAACTTTTCAAAAATAACTAAACCCCTTTACCAACTTTTAGAAAAAGATACAAAATTTGATTTTAATGAGGAATGCATAACAACATTTAAATTATTAAAGAAAAATTAGTCACAACACCTATAATAGTACCACCTGACTGAGAGAAACTATTTGAAATAATGTGTGATGCTAGTGATTATGCTCTTGGGGCTGTATTCGGACAAAGGCACGACAAAGTTTTTAAAGTTATATATTATGCTAGTAAAACTCTAAATAATGCTCAAATTAATTATACTACTATTGAAAGAGAGTTATTAGCTATTGTTTATTCCTTTGATAAATTTTGACCTTATTTAATTGAAACTAAATGTGTAATGCATACAGATCATTCTGCTATTAAATATTTAATGCAAAATAAGGATGCTAAACCAAGATTAATTCGATGGATACTTCTATTGCAAGAGTTTAATTTTACCGTGGTTGATAGAGGGAAACGATAATCAAATAGTTGATCATTTATCTAGAATAGAAATAGAAATATTAACTAATTTTACAATTGAAATTTTCAAAAATTTCCCTGATGAACATTTATATAGTATTGATGAAATGGATGTACCATGGTATGCTAATAAAGTAATATATTTTTTTAGTGATATTCTTCCACTTGATATCAAGAATCCATAATTATAGAAATTTATTAATGATTCAAAAGACTATTTTTGGGATGACCCATATTTATATAAACAATGTAAAGATCTAATTATTAGTGATATTCTACCACCTGATATCAAGAATCCACAATTAAAGAAATTTATCTATGATTTGAAAGACTATTTTTGGGATGACCCATATTTATATAAACAATATAAATATCTAATTATTAGAAGATGTGTGTCTTATGAAGAAACTCAACAGATAACTGAAAGATGTCATGATTCTGAATTTGGAGGACATTTTGGAACAAATAAAACTGGATAAAAAATTTTGCAAGCTCGATTTTATTGGCCTACTATTTTTAGAGATGTTAATGAATATATTAAAACATGCGATAGATGTCAACGAGTAGGAAATATTTATAGAAGAAACAAAAGGCCTCTAAATTACACATTAGAAGTTAATTTTTTATGTGTGGGGATTAGACTTAATGGGACCATTTATGCCTTCATTTAGAAATTTATATATATTACGTGTTGTTGACTATATGTCTAAGTGGATTGATGTTATTGCTATGCCTAGATGTGATGCTCGGAGTGTTTCTAAATTTTTAATTAAAAATATTTTTACAAGATATTAAATGCCAAGAGTAATTATTATTGATGAAGGATCTCATTTTAGGAATAAGAGAATCAAATAATTTACTAAGAAATATGATATAATGCATAAATTCTCTATTGTCTATCATCCTCAGACTATTGGTCTAGTAGAAATCAAATCGTGAAATTAAAAGCATTTTAGAAAAAGCTATAAATCCTTATAAATTGGATTGGTCTGCTAGACTAGATACTGCATTATGGGCATACAGAATTGCTTATTAAATTGCTATAGGAATGTCCTCATATAGATTGATTAAACACATGTCATTTACCAGTAGAATTGGAACATAAAGCATTTTGGGATATTAAAGAATGTAATTTTAATTTAAAGGACGCTGGTGAGAAAAGGTTATTACAATTCAATGAACTTGAGGAGATTAGAAATGAAGCATATGATAATGCAAAAATCTATTAAAAAAAATGAAAATATGGCATGATTGGAAGATTATTAAGAAGAAATTTGGACCTGGATAAGAAGTTTTACTATATAATACAAGAATGAGATTATTTTCAGAAAAACTAAAATCCAAATGGTTAGGATCATTTAAAGTGATTAAAGTCTATCATTATTGTTATTAAAGATCTTAACACTGAAAAGATATTTAAAATTAATGGGCATCATTTGAAACATTATTATGAAGGGCACATATCTCAGATTAAAGAAGTTTTAATGTTAAGTTAACCCAACTAAACAAATGGTATGTCGAGCTGACGATGTTAAACCAAGCGCTTTGTGGGAGGCAACCCATACTTATATTGCTATATATTACTATTTTGTTTAATAAAGTAACTTATACATTTGTAGTTAATAATTTTACATAACTCCATTTGTTATAAATTAAATCAAATATTGGCATTGGAGGAAAATTTGGAATCGAATTGAAAAGAAAAATGAAAGTCGCAATTTTGGCCACTAGCACCGACGACACCAAAATGGGCACCGACGGCGCCTTAGATAATGGACATCAGAGTCGGCAGCGCCAATTGAAAGCACTGACGACGCCGTGTATTGTTGGATGGTTTTAGATGATTTTTGGTGGTTTTTGGCTCAATTTCACTTCATAATTACTGCCTGGAAGAGTTTAAAAAGGCTTAGAAACATTCTTGGACACCTATAGACTTCCTATTTTCAGATTCCATGGCTTCCAATTCCAAAAATACTTTGAGGTATGGAGTTTTTTAAAAAATAAAGTTTACTGATTTTGACGTGCAGCGATTATATCATAAAGTTATTATGAAGAGGTGATTGATCAAAGAAAGAGGATTTGTTAATCATGGAGTGATCAATCCAACTGGTCTGATTGATAAGATCATTCTGCAAAAGCATTGATAAGTTCTTTGTTACATTACATCTGCGATTGTCGTACCTGTGGTGAAGGAATTTTATGCAAACTTAAATGAAATTACTCAATGTGTTGTCTTCGTACGACGTAAGGCTGTAGCATTTACTCCTGCAAGGATTAATGAATTGTATACGATAGACAATGTTCTAATCTGTCATTATACAAATTTCATTCCTACATGAGATTTGATGCAGGACGCGTATAATCTTCTGACGGATCAAAGTGAGAAGTAGTAGGTAAGAGATGAAGGATATGTGTCAGCGCTATTTTGTGTTGAGGAGTTGCCCGTAAGAAGCTGTCGGTCACCGGAATCAAAATCCCGTCGCTCGCTTTGGAAGGACGTTTTAATTTTTAGAAAATAATGAACTCAAACTGACCCCATACTTTTCATAATTTAAATGAAAGAGCACTGTACCTTAAATCCTGTATCTATTCTAAAGGACAAACACAAGATTTGAGGATGAGGCTCGATCAAATAAACTAAGAAATATATGACATTCGTTTGTCCTGTGAAACCTTTATATCTACTGACAAGTTCTCCTATTTAATATAAAGAATTAAATAGCGTTTATATTATGCTGGGTTTAGGAAAAGCTTCCTATAAGGGCAAGCCCCTATAGTTAATTACATCCTACATGACCAAAGTCACCTAAGAAGTCTCTCGATAAAAAATCAAGAAATATTATGTTTAAGGAGTTTCAAAGGGTAAGACTCTTTAATGAGATTGGATGTAGAGGTGTGAAAGGGGATTGGTTTAAATTTAGAACATTTTATTGTAGAATCCAAAGGAAGAAGAACTAGAGGATGTCATGGATTCAGAGGAGAACCCCAGTGACTTCCCAAGCTATCCTAATGTTTGGCTTCAATTTTGAGGAGAAAAATTTATGTTTTTCATCCTGCCAATTTTATTAGTTAGGGCTTATATTCATGTGAAACTATCACACAAAAAGCCTGGAAGATGTGAGAATTTAGGTCGTGACAAACGACAACCTCGAAATCCTAACACGAGTTAGGGCTTATATTGTATAGTAGGGGTATACAAAGGTCTAAAGATATAGTGAGGGTTTACGTTGTAAAAGCAAGAAACCTCAAAGTCCTATGGTTTTGTTTTTTAAGTCTAAGGAAAGAAGATTTTTTTAGCTGGGGAAGATAGGTTTTGTTGTTGAAGATAGTCGTGCTGCCCACCATGCTAGCTCCAAGCTCCTTACCGCGACGAGTTTCAGTTTTTTAATGTGTCAAGTTATGATGTTAAATCAGGTGGCCCTATGATTGCAGTTCTTTAAATCTTATTGGGGCATATTAAAGTTGATAAGAGTGACACCGATTAGGATCTTACAGTTCCCTCGTTCCGACACAACTATTTTCTATTGGATTCACTTAGTCCAAATGAATTTACTAAATTAAACTTAATGAGTTCCATAATTTCATTTAGACCGTAGGAAGCCTCGTTAGCAAACGTAGGTTACCTCCTCCAAGGAATTCCCGATCATCCCATAGAGACGTCTTAATTTAGTTGAAGTTGTAGTTTTGTGTGAAGTTTGTGATTAAATTTTTGAGTTATTTTATATTTTGAATGTTGTGGCAGTAAATTTTTTCTTAATTGATTTTAGTTTTGGTTTTGGTTTTGGTTTTGTGGATATCCTGATAGTTTTAGTTTTCCATGCAAATTGGTATAAGCACAAAAGTATAACATAAAAGCACAAGAAAATAATGTTGCAAACTGTAAAAGCATACCTGACGAGTCTTCTCGTTCCACCACCTGAAACTTAAAATGCATGTTATGGCAGTTTATGGAGAGCAAGAAAAGTAAACATATTAATTTTAGTAGATCTTCAAGATATCCAACAGATCTAGAGAAAGAAGCAGGTCCGTACTACTCTCTCGCCGCCTGGTGGAAAATCCTGAGTTCTTTTAAACTGATTATGTTGCTTAATAAGTCATCTTGTAAATACCCTTATTACTCAATTAACATTGATGTCTCAATTATCCCGAAGAATAGGGTAATTATCACTTGTGATTCAATTTAAAAACTATGTGGGTGAATACCCTTAAAGAGGCAAGTTAGTGTTGTTGCAACACTTAGCCAAATTTTAACCCTAATTAGGCTTGTAGTGTTTGAAAGATGTTTTAATTTTCAATGATATTTACTATTCTAATCCTCATTTAAATGAAACTTAATTTAGCCTAAGTCACTATTAAGCCCTTAAGACCTAGGTGAGTGTCTTAATTAGCTTTGAAAAGATCTAGCTTTAGGTGATCTTGATTCATGATTTGAATTTTATTTCAAAATCAAATAGAGGTATTAAATTGATTAATTCTTGACTTCAAAAGTCATACCCCTAAGTCCTATATTCATTTTATTTTAAAAAATTTCTAAATTTTAATAATTTAGAAATTTCTTAATTTATCTTTCTCAATTAAGAAAATGAGATTTGTTTCTACCAATTAACCCCTTGTGTTTCAAACATCAAATAGATTGATTAAGATCAGAGGTTATCCATTTCCCTCCTTAAATTATGCCTAAATGTTAACTAAGGCTAATTTTCCAAAATTACACATTTGCTTCTAAGGCTCTATCACTTCATACTTTAACAAATTTAATCCAAATGACTTTAGAATTTTTATCTTACCTAATTCATGGGTCAATTAAGACATCAGAGGAGAAAATGTGACTTTTCAAAATTTAATTTAATTTATATAATTATTTTCATGCAAAAATAGGATTTTTTAAAAGAAAATTCCTAACTTAACCAAGGTAATTCCTAATCCCTTAAAATTTTTACTAGCGGTAACTTTAGACTAGAGAAACTTTTGGACCAAATTTCATGATTTTTTTAATTTTATTTGAATTTTAAAAATTATTTTAAATTTTGTGGTATTTATTAAATATAAAATATTTTAAATGGAAAAAGTCAAGTTTTATTTTTTTTGAAAAGTTTCCTTAAGGTTTGAGAACTCAGAGGAAAAAAATTTAAATTTTTTGGGATTTTATTTGATTTATTGGAGATATTTTAATGAAACTCATTTTTAGCCTTTGAAAATCATTTTTAAGCTTTAAAATACAATATCTTTAATTAGAAAATCAGAGAAAATATTTTAATTATTCCTAAGTGCTTAGGAAGCCATTTAGAAAATTTCCATGAGTTTTATTATTTTTGTTATTTTTGGGGATTTTTAATTATTTAAATATTTAAAATAAGTTAAAAATCAAATTTTTATTCTAAATATTATTTTATTTTTAGAAAATACCACTGATCACAAAGAACTCAAAAAATTAGTTTCATAATTTTTTGAGTTGTATTTTGATTTTTTAAAAATCATTTAATGCCAAAACTAATGTTTATCTTTAAAAATCATGACCCATGGAATTATTTCCAAAAGCTTCTCTAGTCATTGTGGACCTTCCAAAAGTTTCTTGGAATTTTCTAGTTAACATGCTAATTTCCATTGTTATTTTAAGGAAATAATGTGGAGAAACTTGAAAAATATGGATCTATGTATAGGGACTTCCTCTGACTTTGAAAAGATCAGAGAATATGCATCAAATGGACTTGAAATTTATTCCACATTATTCTCCTTTGTTCAGTGAGCAAGAGGGTTATTTTGTTTTATTTTTGTGATTTTTCTACATAAATTTATGAATTTTCTAAGTTTGTGGTATTTAAATAAATAGAAAAAATCCCTATTTATCTATTTAAACCGTGCATCCCACCTCAACGTATGACGGCTCCAAAGCTCCACGTGGCGCGCTTCTATTTGACGCTGCCATCCACCTCAGCGGTGACTCGGCCCGCTGCTTATGTCCCGAAGCGTCGTCCGACTCGATCTCCTCCATCCATTTGATATACGCTTGATCAAATGACTCCCCGTCATCGTCCCTGATAGAATGATCCCGTGACCGTCCACACTAAAACCCTAAGATCTCATCCTAGACTGAATCAAATCACCTCGGGTTTGGTCCTATGGACTCGTCTAAGTGAGACGAACACATCTATATGGTAATCATGCAATTAAATTAAGCCTAACTAAATCGAGAATTGAAATAGACTCAGGATGAGGTGAGGTGTTATATCTTTTCTCTAAGAAGTGAAGCTTCAATCAGAGGGTCTTGGCATGTTTGTTATGATCCAAAGAGGTTAGGGATTGAGTCTCATGTCTTGGTGTAAGGCCTGGGTATGAATTCGATCACGACCATATTTGAGTGTTGGTCCAAAGCTATTGTAGAGGCTCTATGGAAGGGGGATTTTATGGGGATTTGGCTTCTTTCACTATTTTGAAGATGTGGGTAGAGTTAATTTAGGTTTGGTGGATTGTGAAGGTGTATTGGATTCTTTCTTATTTCTGACAAGGTTTCAAGCTCAAAATTGAGCTCCGACAGTGAGAATTAGTGAGGGAAAATTGTTGGAATGCACTGAGGGGATCTTAGGGAAGCTCTGTGTGAAGTTTTGAGAGGTCTCTCTAAGGAAATTTCAGCACACCTTCCATGCCTGTGGAGGTGAGTTTTTATAAAAATGGCAATGGGGTGGCTCTTAGGGCATAAGTTTTGGTGCATTGTGGTGCTTAGGTGAAGGGCAGAGGAGCTCCATCAATTGGTTTGGCTGAGCTGACCTCTAGGTTTTATTTGGGTGAGGTGCCATGGGGATGGGTCTCAATTTTGAGCTTTTCCAGCCACTACGATGGCCGGCCGGCTAGGGGGAGGTGGCTAGGATCTCAAGGAACCCAGGAGAATATGTCACAACAATTTAGTGCAATAATACCTATTTTTGGTAAGGATATCTTAAGAACATGTATTTTTGGAAATAACATCCCTTGATTTGGGGGACCTTTGGTTCATGGCTTGATTTGGGTGATTTCATGGTGTTTGGACTGGTCACTAAGTCCAACTAATGGTTGTGATGGAGTTAATTTGGCGACTTTAGGGTGGTTAGGTCACATTTAGTGCATGGGTCCAAGTGGGTGCAAATGACCAAAACTTGGGTTCGGGCTAGGTTAGCCATGTAAATTGGCCCAATCAAATGTTGCATTTGGTGTATATGATCATAAGGAACAACTTTGGTAAAGAATGGAAGTGATTTTGAGCTGAATTGAAAGGTTAATTTTAGGGAATTTTTATTTTTAGTCAATTTGGTCATGTTGGACTAGGCTTGGGTCTAGCTTGGGACATCCTTGGGCTAAGTCCAAATTTATTGTTGTAAATGGTCAATAGTGATCCTATGAAGAGTTTTCAATATAAATTGGATGCCAATTTGGGGCGTAAGGCAATTAATTGGGTGAAATTTGGGGACTTAGCCAATTTGGGGCTAAATTTGGGAATTTTGGATTTAGGCCAAAATCAAATAGATTTGAGGCTTCAGCAAGGCCAATTTATGTTTGATTTTGATGTATAAGAATGTAATAAATATTTTACAACATTAATTAGGGCCAATTGACTAGGCTTTGGGTTTAATTTGGTGAGATTAGGTCATGTGGTCAATTTTGGGGTTTTGACCTAAATCAAAATTGGGCTCATATTATGGGCCAATTAAGCTTGGATTTGGTCTAGATTGGTCATATAAAGAGTGAATTTGAGTTTAGGATTGGAATTAGGGCCAATTGAGATCAAATTGACGGACATTTGGGTTGAATTTGGGGAATTTGGGCCCTTAGAGGCAAATTTGGGAGTTTTGGTTAAAGATGATGAAATTTGGCCAAATTGGCTCATTTGGTAATTGAGAAAAATGAAATTGGAAATATTTAGAATTTATTAAGATTTTCTAGGAATTTTTGGAATTTTTGAAATTTTGGGTTATGGAGGAGTATTTTGGTAATTTGTGGGTGTTTAGGGGTAAAAAGTCAAGATGGGTATTTTGGTAGAGTTCAACCATCACCAAAAAGCCATGGACCAATGGAAACCCCTTTTTGGGTCCTTTACATAGTGGTCTTAGTCAAACCATGACCCTAGAGCTGGTAGGTTTAGGGGACCATCTACATGAGTATCCCAAAAAGATCAGGGGACCTAGGCTAGAAAATTGAGTTTAGGGTTGTGAGTGATAATGGGTGTAGATGAGAGTAGTGAGTGTAGTGAGTGTAGTGAGTAGTGAGTGTAGTTAGTGCCTTAGCTCCAGACCAACACCTAGGGTCAATCCTAAGGTCCAACAATCCTAAGGGTGACTCATCTTGAGTTTCCCTTATAGTGACCTCACCTACTAAGTGCTAGATGTTAAGACTAATATGTGGAACTTCAAGTTGAGTAAAGGAAATGGTAGAATTTCTAATGGTGAGGGTTCCTTGTCTAGTTTTCTAAGAATAGTCAATAGGAAAGTCTTATGGCTAGACCTTAGGCTACTAAAGAGGAAAAATAAAACCTCAACCAAAAGTGAGGTCAACAAATGGACCTGCAATAGGGGTGGTGTGCTGGGCAGGCACACCGCACATATTGGCGTTGACCAACGAGATCAACAAAAACCAATATAAACTCCTAAGTCAACAGACCCAGAAATATGTGTAAGGTTGTGTGTGTGATTTTTTTCTGCTGAGGATATTAGCAGATGATCGTCTGGTTGAAACCAAGGAGTAGGGACTCTCGCTGAGGATC